>CM060850.1:15513162-15774733 GCA_030737835.1 Acorus gramineus
GATATTCTTCTATTCGAAACCTTAGATTTAAAAGGATTCATAAAACATACATAAAAAACCATTAAACCATAATCCAAATATCCTTGAAAACTATAGATCTATTATATGCATAAATGACTAATATGGATCTATGATAAAATCTCAAAAAAAATCATAAAAACTTGTATAGGTTCGGATCTATGCATATAAGAGTTAAAACAAGACTTTAAACATTTATAAACATGCTTTCTACCTTAATAAACAAATATACATATCCCGTTCCTTTTGACATGAAATATTTGAAAATTTCCTTGAAAACACCATGATTTCATGGCTATAACATAAGGGTCCAAAAATCATATAAACTTCAATAAGATCCATGAAAACTCACGAAGAAAAACTCAAGAATTTAACAAATCCGAAAATACATGCGAGGCCTAATAGCATTATCTAAAACTTCGTAAAACATCACAAAACATTATGATTTCATGGGCCATTTTATAAGGACCCGAAATCATACAAAAATATTCCAAAATCATGAAGAAAAACCAAATCTTTCCATTGAAAAACCTCAAAAACCGAAATACATATGAAGTGATTCCAAGAAGATCATTATCAATCAAAAGTGTGACGGCCTGTGGCTCAGAACACCGACACGTGCATGCCACCTAAGCTCTGATACCAACTATGACAACCCGTGCCCAAAACACCCGCATGAGCACGTCACGTGCCTCAAAACTCACCATTTCTTTTTTTTTTAAAAAAACATCGAAATATCCACCCTGTATAATCTCATATGATAAAAACCCTGGGATAACATATAATCAACAAGATATTCAATCACCTATATAAACATTCCGCTGCGTAACTCTGATACAACATTTAATCAATCATATACATAATCACCTATATCACAACATGCCCAGGAAAGTTTAAGCAGTCAACAGAGCATCTAATAAAACTCATATACAGTGATCCATATATACATAGTATTTTAACATAGGCGTGGTTCACTAGACCAGCCTCTACCATAGCTAATTATATACAGATCCACAACATAAAAAATATACACATCTACACACACACACACATATATACACCTATCTCCAACTGGACGTGACAACAAAAGAAGACAAAGTCAACGCCCAGAAACCCCCTCCTCTACTCTGCAAAATAGGAAACATAGAATAGAATGAGCGAAAAGATGCTCAGTAAGTAACCTCAACATTCCACACATGATTAAACCAAAGGTGAAGCTCAAATAGAATGGAATACCAACTCAACCATCTCAATAAACATGAGGCCAAATAATAAATACCAAATGAAACCACTGTATGATTACCAGCAGAGAAAAGTAACATTGTTGATAAACTCACCAATGAACCAAGAATGAATACACAACCTAACACGTCACAATTGGTAATATCAACAAATATCTCAAGGTGCATCACCAATGGACTGAGAGAAGATACTCTAAAATGACACATCATATTAGGAAGGAGATGCACTAATATCACATCAATCAAAGGAATACCAATCATATCATTGACTCTCGTTGAGGCCCTAATATCACACATCAAATACTACTCATATCACTGACACTTGTTATGACCACTCAAAAAGTCCACAACGCTCAACGAATAGGAAAATAACAAACTCTGTCCAGTGTGCATAGGGATGACCATCTCCAAGATCCCCATCTTGGCCACCCCGTCGTCTGAGACGTCCACAATAAAAACCTCGCGCGTGGCCCTCGGAACGTCCACCGCAACATCACTACCTGGCCCCTCGCCGTCCAGGCACGGTAGGGTATTATCCCGCCCCCCTATTGGACCCTGTACATACTCATGCGCACTAAGGAGCCCAAGATGTAAGGTCCATGATCATCCACCCCCATGCACACAACAAGGCACAAGCACATCATAAGACTCTATGGTCGGACAACACAATCAGATTGAGCATAGGGACAAATCGAATAATTAGAATGTAAACAACATGATCATAGACAGCTCACAATACTCACAAGTCAATTATAGGTTCAGGAGAATCAGTAATGCACACTCTCAAGATATAACTGAAATAATAATGAACCTTCAATCTCAACAACCAAATAGTAATAATGATTAACAAGGAAACAAATATCAACAGCGAATATTTCAGGAATAAATTGATCAATCATAAGAATATTCAGAATCTCGAACAACCACAAGATCAACAAAAGCGACCGAAGACAACATCAATAAAGTGTGGAATGGAATGGAACAAGCAGATAACAAGTTACTTACAACAATACAATGTGGAATGGTATGAGACAAACCAATATCGATTGGGTTACTTACCTCGCAATTCACAACCTCAAACTGGACTCACCCTATTCCAACTCTTAAACCACGCAGAGAGGAATCCACTGATAAAAATATAATCCCAATTAGATACTAACATATAATCCCAATAATCAAGAAATTCTGAGATCCCCCAAAACAAATACGATGTCCCAACTACCAACCCTAAGCTAACACAATAAAAATAACTCTCTAATTCTTATTTATCCAGCCCCCAAAACAAATTCATATTTCAGCCCTAAATCACAATTTTCTATTCAAAACTAAAACAGAACAACCCTATATGAAGAATAACAATGACAAGAACAAAAATTCTTACCCAGTACGGCACAAAAAATACTCCACGAAGCTTTTCTAATTTTTCCCAATTTTCCCCTTTTTATTTTCCTTTGAAACAGAGTCTCGGTGACTCTCTCTTCCTCTATGTAATAACATAGCTCCTATAGTATTAGATGAAGTTATGAGATTCAGCCAATTTACAAAAATGCCCTTCTTTAGAATTCTGTGCAGCCTCCACTCAAAATGTCATAATTTCTTGTAGAAAGTCCACTTTAGATGACACAACTTCTGTTGGAAAGGTAACGAAAATATCTACAACTTCTATGTTAAGGCCAAGATCAAAAGAAGCCTCCAACTATATTAAAAATAGAGACGAACAGAAGACCTCGTGATTTCTTCTTCTAAGGGCAGAAATGGTAAAACAGCCATAAGTCTTCCAATACAGCTCCAAATGATGCAAAACTAATTTTATATGAAATATAACTAAAAAATGAAGACTTTATATGTTTAGCATAAAACCCAAATATGCCTCGAAGGTGTTTTCTGAAAATGAAACCAAATGCAAGGTTTCAAGAATAATCAGGACCAAAAGCTCAATAGCATAAAATTATCATATCCTGCGATCCAAACATGTAAATATTAGCATAAACTGGATAAGAGGGTTCAGGCTATTACAAAAAGCATCTTGAAAAATTAAGAAGAATACTTACCAAACAAATTCCCTTTTCGGATCCCTACACACACCCACCGAAATATAGAGAGAGGAAGAGAGAAACTTTAGGTTTTAGGGTTTGGATGGAAAAGAAGATAGAGAGGGGTATATATACACCTCATAAACGTGGGGACAATAAATCGACACCTTCCAATCAAATAAAACACATTAAACCTTCAAAAAACTGAAATATACGAGTTTGAAATTGTTTCCAGATTGACGGATCCTATTGGATCAGTCAGAAAATTGACGGCTCCCCTTGGAGCAGTCACTATTCTTCTGCCCGACCTCTAGGCACAGTTTGGCCCATAACTTGATCAATACTCATCCGATTCACGATACATAAAAAGCAATGGAAAGCTAACAGAATAAAGATTCCCACCATATCTTAACTTCTAAAATTAGAGATATACAAGACCTCCAAAACCTTATAGGAATATGACCCAATGCACAAAAATCAAGAAAAGACTAGGAAAACCATAGTCGTGACAAACGGTCCTCTCCCATGGTGGAAGATCAATTAACTCCCACGTATGATTTTTCTGCAAGGCATCAATCTCAGTAACAGTACGAGGAATACAGATAGACGATGTAGCAGCCAGGTAAGCTCTGTAGGAATCGGAAAGTCCCTGATAAGAAACAAACTGGGCAAGAGGATGAGCAGTGACACAACTTCGACGACCTTTGCGAAGAGCAATGGGCACATCATAGTCAGATGGAGGCAAATCAGGAATAGAATATGGAGTGATCAAGGAAGAAGGTATACCTGAGTCCGAGGAGGATGTTGACAAGTGAGCAGGAGAGAGAGGTGGCCAAGGTCTACGAGTGTATACAATAAGAGGAGACTGTGGTGGTGACGACGGTGGTGGTGGCGACTGTGACTGTGGCAAAGGCAATGACAAAAAAAATGAAGTCGGTCAAACCGATGAAGACGAATGTCGTAGAACCGTGTCAGAAAAATATGGCACATCTTCAAAAAATGTAACATCAAGGGAGTGAAACAATCGAGACTCACCAGATATATGTTCAGTAGCGCCTAAATCAATGACCCAAGTAGGAGACCCTGATTGGTTAACATGGTAGGCGGAGGGGATACCTGAGGTAGAGGAAGAGGCAGTAGAGGATGTTGGACCAGCATGAGAGACATGAGTGGCAAGGGTCTCCCGAACCATGGCATCAATATGGTTCTGAATAGTACGCATATCAAAGGACCCAGATGGAGCAGTGGGGGCATCACCCGGAACCGAGGCATCAGCAACAACAGCACGAGGGGCAGACAAAGGAGCTTGAACATTGCGAGATCGCATCAATTGTGGGTACAAAAGATAGCATCTGACTTTTTCATGGCCTGTTTTTCCACAGTGGCCACAAGTCACAATATTGCTGCGTCCACGTCCACGACCACAACCGCGACCGCGACCACGACCACTATCCCCGTGGCCGCGAGAGTCATATCCAAAGTTGGCCACCAATGCCATCTGATCGCCGAAGGTTCCAGTGGTCGCTGAGGAAGAGATCTAACGGCGATGCTCATCACCCTCAATAATAGCAAATGCCTCAGATAAAGAAGCAAGTGGTGTGGTATTCAAGATCTGAACACGAAAAGATTCGAACTCCGGTCGAAGGCCCATAAGAAACGCATACGTCTGTTGGCGTTGTAGTCGACCAACCACAATCATGGCAGCCTCCTTAGGCAACTCTAAAAGAGGCTCATAATGGGAAAGTTCCTCCCAACAAGCCTGAAGAAATCCAAAATAATCGGTAACAGATTGGGTACCTTGGGTGGCTTGGGCAATATCCTTGTACAACTCATAGATCTGTGAGTCATTCCTGACATGACCATAGGTCTTCATCAACACAGCCCATAGAGAGTCGACCGTATCATGATACATGAACATATTATAGATACGAGTCTCCATGGAGTTGTAGAGCCAACCTAGAACTGTACAGTTGTTGATCTCCCACTGATTGAAGGTTGCATCAGTTTCTGCCGGCTTTTTGATGGTGCCAAGAAGAAGGCCTGACATGCCTTGATTACCCAAATGTAATCGAACGGAATGCGACTAGGACGGATAATTTCATCCATCAGGAAGCACATTGGTAATCCGTTGAGCATGAGAGTTATGCCCTAACGGAATGATGGTGTCCTTGATCTCCCCACCCGACAGTGGCGTGGGGTCTTTCAGCGTTGGATCCATTGCAAACCTCAAATCTCGACCTGAGAGAGGAAAAGATAATAGTGATCACCACGACCCGTGATGAAAAAACAAATCGTGAAACCCTAGGGTTTCTTTGCGGCTCTGATGCCAAGAAGAAATTAATGGAATAATATTGTATTGAGTAATGGAGACCGAAAGGTCCCTTATATAGTTACAATATGTACAAACCCTAGAAACAGAAAATAACCAAAATACCCATGACAAAAATTCAAGTCGGGGGCGCTGCCCTGAACCCCCGTGCGCCCAATCGGCGATTCTCCACATGGGCCTATTGTTGAGCCTATTCCCGGAGGCCCGGGGGTTGAGGGGCAGCCCCTTTCCCTCCCCCCCCGGGCCTCCAGGAATAGGTCCAACAACAGGCCTATATAATGACTCCAATAAATACCACAATAAATAGTTCAGAACTGGACAGATATACGATACTTTATGACCAGCTTTATCTCTACGTTTGTTCTTGCTGAAATGTTAAAGTGCTGTCTGGAATATGTTCTAGATAATTTGTATATAGGTTTACGACTGGCGTTAATTTGTATAATGGTTGCAACTCAGGAAGCCTTTATGCTTATTAATTAAGTTCCAAAATTGTCTAATTTTAAGGATTCATTATTCATGGCCCCATTGGATTTCAGAAAGAATCCTGAATGTTCAAATAAGGATGTATATGAATTGAATTAGACTACTCATTCTTAGGTGTTCCATTAGGATCTCTTCAAGATATATACCTATTATTTCAAAGTGATACAGAAATCATGTGGTAACTTGCTTTGTCTTATTGAAGTTAGACTTCATCCAGTTTAGATTCATGAATGACAGGTATTTTTTGTACAATGTTATAGCTATAAAGAGCCACAACCTGCAAATTAGATGTGTTCAATTTCCTTGCTAATTGATTATATCTCACCCAAATTATCGTTAGTGCAGTCAACAAGTTTATTTTGGATCCTTTATTAATTTATTCCTTGATTCATCCAGGTACTATGCATTAACACTCGAGAGCTATGGGAAGTTGGAGGCATCTGCTATAGCCTACAAGTCCGTGGAAGTTGTTTACTTGAGAGTAAGATCCATACAACATAGGCTATTGTCAGGTGTAATTTCCTTCTTTTTTTTCTTTCAGAAACTGTGACATTTTTTTACATAGTTAAATATATGTTAAACATGCATTTAAACTGTTTGAATTTGTATAAAATGCAGATAGAAGATATGGTCATTCTGAGGTCACTCAGCCCCTCAGCATTGTAAGAATTTCCCTGTTTTTTGACAGAATGATGAACCTCGATTTATATATTTTCTAAAACTTGAATTTTTTTTTTTTACAGGATGATTGTGTGAGCACTGCAAGAAGTTCCCATGGAAAGATTTTTAATAGCATCCGAATCTTCTCATGCACACTCAAGAAGGCACTCGATTTCAATAAACGAGATGTACAGACATCTACACTTGGGGAGGAAGGCCAAAGATGTAAGTGATATCCAACACTCGTGCTTTTTTAGTCTACATGAATTCTTCTACAAATTTAGCCTTTCTTTCATATTTTTTTCATATATATATGAACTACATCATCTCATATAAACAATAAGAAAGAGTTACCACATTGTCTTGTCCGGATCTTCATCTTTATTTAAGTGTGTTTTTTCCAAATTTTACTAAAAAAACATGCAGAATAACATGTAAATTCTTTATTACGTAAAATAAATATTTAGTTTAACTTTGATATGCCATGACTAGGGACCTAAACGCATTTAAAGCATCAGTAGGTTAGGGATCATTAATCAGGTGTATGCTGTCAAAATGCCAAAATTTAATTTCCTTTGTCATGTCTAAAATTTATTTTCCTCAATCCTCTAACAAGATGCTTGAAAATGAAATTCAGGTGAAGTGCATCAAGTCCAAAACTTAGTTTTCTCATCAATAAAACTTAGTTTCCTTTTATCAGTGGTCATCTAAAAATGACTTGGACCCATAAAGAGGAAGTTTTCTGATCATGCCCTTTTTAATTCAAACTAATGTGGACAGTGCATTAGTAGTTTTTTTTAGTGCTGTTGAACTCAGTTTTTTTCTCAGTCCAAAATATAGTCCTATATACCTCATTAGAAATCCAGTGAAGCATATGCATTGTTAGACGTTATATATATCTTATTAAATATTTTCTTACACTTACTAAAAATGGGTCCATTCAATTAGAAATGACGAGATATACACTTTTTGTTAAAACATATACTTCATTAGATGATGTTTACTATTTAAAAATAAATAAAAACATGTTTGGTCTAAGTTTTGGTTGGTAAAAAAACAGAGTCTAACATTTTCCTTTTTTTTATATGGTTTCAAATAGTTAGGCTCTCCCTAAATATGGTCCTGTAGATTTTGGCTTTAAATGTAAAAGAAACAAAAAATTCCTTTGATTAATGGAACAAAAAGTGTGTTAGTAATACATTTCTGAATATAAAGGATGCAGAAAAAAAATAAGACATTAACTGATTTACAGAAACTACAACTTAAAGAGGAAATTGTAGTAAAAACTTTAGAAGTAAATGGACATAGAAAATTGATAACAGTACAAGTTCTTTTACATGTCTATAATCTATTACAAAAAAGTAATAATAAAAAAAATCCCACCTTGTGATGAAATGATGGTCACGAATTATATTTCTGAAAAAGCAGTTTATGAAGAAGGACATGAATTAGTTATTGTTCTTAATTACATTAAAAAAAACAATGATGATTCTGCTAATGAAATGCTTGTGTAATCACCTCCAATGCTGTGCTGATCTCCTCACTTGTTTCCTTATGAACTGATATTGCTACACATCATTAATCATGGTTGCTGACGGTTAAGTAATCAATATGTTCATGCATTTTTGAAAAAATTGAACTATAAGCCCTTGTGACTATAATACTTCAGTGCACTGTATTAATTAGCCACTTGCTGATCTTTCTTGGTTATAGATGAAAATGGGCATTTTTTTACTGGCGTTTCGTTGGAACTGAGAAGGATATTTATGCTGCATGTTCATGTTGGTGGAGACAGTTTATGATCTTCCCAGAATCTGTCGTATTTGTTGAACATGATTGAGGATAGTTCTTCGCGCATGCGAGGCGCTATGAGTTGTCCACAGAGGAAATAGTTGTTAATCTCTTCATCAGAACCTAGACAGGTAAAAATTAAGTTCTCAATTGATCCGTGGCAGTGATCTCTGCTTTTCGATGATTGTCTCTACTCTGTACAGCCAAACATAGCTTCCACAGTGCCATTCTGTTTTCAACAGATTTTTTTTTTTAAGATTTTGTTTGAAAACAAACGTAGGTCTTGAATTGCTGAACTACAATGGTGAGGCATGCAGTCCACTTGGTGGGTCTTCCCTCCTCTCCTCTGTACTTTAGTAATTCAAACGAGAGATAAAAGTTGTAACAACACTACAATTTTATTTTATTTTACTTTTTGTAGCCACTTTATTTGATTATTGATACATTTTTTTGTTAAGCACCAACAAAAACAAGTTGAGAAAATAAGGATGTAATGTGCAGGAATGAAGGTGTCCATGAACTTGGTACAAAAAATATTATACAGATTTGCCTTTTGGTTTTTGTCCCACACATCGTGGGATTTTCCACGTAAATTTGATGTCCATGATTGCATGCTCTTTGATTTAATAGGTTTGCCTTGTATCAATGAATAATATTGGTTTATTGTATCATGATATAAAATATATATTCTTATACCCTTATTTATGGTGATTGGATATACTTTTTAGTTAATTACATATAAAGGGGATCATATCCGTTTCAAGATCATCATTCAAAATTTGTTCATAAAGTGGAAAGAGAGGGTCAGTTTGGTAATTATTGTCCAGAAGAAGAATTCATATTTCCCATAAATGCAGTTCCGATACTTAAATTTGAAAGAATCCAGTTCTGGTACATTCCATTGAAAGAGAAACTTTGCCTGTGATATCCAAGATTTAACATATTAATGGAGGATTTTAAATGAAATTTCATTTTTCATCCAAAACTCAAACCACACGTTTTTTTTTAAATAGTAAACTTCATTTACTTGATAACAATCATCCCAACAAATCTAAAAAATCAAATGTAGAATGAGATTGACTATCTCATCCACAAGATCTGAGATATCCTTGGATATTATATTGTAACAAACTAGATTTGATGTTATCACTTTGTAACAGACATTGTCATTCTATTTAATGAATAATACGGCTTTTCATTGAATGAGTGAGAGAAGCTTTTATCCCAAAACTTCTTTATGGTATCAGCGTGTTGAAAATTAAACTTGATTGCATGGGCATCCTACATGGCAAGATGAAGTCAAAGGTGGTCAAATTCAGAGCTGAAGTAATGAGGAAAATCAAGAGTCATTCTAGAATGTTATAGATGTTGTATGCATTTATTATGTGAGTGAATCTAAAGTAGTAACGTTGGTGTGTGTTTCTAAGGGTGCGTTTGGTTGCGTGATTGCAAAACTGATTCTACAGGAATCTGGGTTTTAAAACTGATTCTACAGGAAGCTCACTTTCTTAACCTTTTGAAATCGTTGCTTTTGGGTAATATTTGCCTGAAATTTGTGTACAAGAAGCTGCTACAATAAAACTGTTTGGTTGCACGATTGCAAACGCAGCTTCCTGCAATCGCAATCGCACAACCAAACGCACCCCTAAGTGTCTTTGGGTTATTCTAGGTGCCATGTGGGGCAGTTTGGCTAGAGGAATAGGGGAGGAATAAGGGAGGATGAGGAAAAAAAGGTGTTCGGGTAGAGAGAAAAAGAAGGTATAGCTATGTAAAATTAGGTGAGAATAATCTGGTATTTATATTCCAAGTCCTCCTATGGAATTGTGTTATTCCTCCACTGGTATAAGGGGACCCACCTATCAAATCACATATCATCACATCAAATCACATGTCATCACCTTGTATACATTAATGGGGCCCACATGTCAAATCATCTTTTTACACCTTATTCACATTTTATTCATCATCAACCAAATACTCCAACCTTTATTATTACGTTTTTCAATGAGAATAATTGAAAACACAACCAAACACAAAATCACTAATTCCATTGATAAAGTTAACAATTCTTAGAATAGGTATAAACCCCAGAATAGTTTATGCCTCTATTTAAACGGACCTGTTAGAGTTTAATTTGTCATTGATGTGTTTAGTCATCCAAGAGTCCTATGGAATTGAAAAAGTCATGTAACTATCTATAAGTTGAGCTTTGTATTAAAAACAGATCATGGAAGTTTAAGATAAAAAAAAAAAAAAAACAAACAAGAAGTTTGTCTTCCCTTTCTTGAAAGTTCCATATTTTTTCAACAAAGTGGTATCAGAGCCACAAAAGGAGATGTCGACCGGGATGACATAATTCACCGTTCATCAACTCATAAAAGAAAATTACGAAAATTAGAGTATCAAAATGAAGGTTTTGTTGGGCCTGCAAGGCACATGGGACATCGTAGAGAATGGCTACAAAGAGCCTCAAGAAGATGCAACATTGACTGATGCTCAAAGAGATGTTCTTAGAGCATCGAAGAGAAAAGGCAAGAAAGCTCTCTACTTCATCTATCAAAGAGTAGATGAGTCTTCTTTTGAGAAGATTGCCAATGCGACTATATCAAGACAAGCATGGGAGATACTCCAATCTTCCCACAAAGGCGCGGAGTAGGCAAAGAAGGTGCGGTTTTAAACACTCTGAAAGGAGTTTGAACAACTAGAGATGATGGAGATGAAAGAGAAGGAGGTAGTCTCTAACTACTTTACAAGGGTTTTGTTTGTTGTTAATCAACTTCGACGAAACAACGAAAAAATTAAAGATGTTCATGTGATGGAGAAGATACTTTGATCACTTGATCGGAAGTATGACCATATCATTGCGGTCATTGAAGTGTCAAAAGACTTGGAGGCCATGACTATTGATGAACTCATGGGTTCCTTACAAGCTAATCATGAACAAAGGCTGAACGAGAGACAAGAGCCGGTGGAGAAAGCTTTGCAATCAAAGCTGAGCCTAAAAGAACATCTCTTTGAGCATCCCTATGGTGCCAGTTTTATTCAAAGAACATCTCTATGGTGCCAATGCTTGTAACTATGTCGATTTAGGAAGAGCAATAACCCTGAATGAATTCAAGGCCTCCAAAGCAAGGTGTAACGCACAGTATTGCAGTACTTTTTTTAGAATTCTAGTATGTGTGTGTGATCGTGGGGTCGAGATCAATGACTGATCAAAAGAGCACTCATAAAACAAGATAAGCATAACGACCGTAATGTGCACACCAATAAAAAAAACCTAGTCCAACACCTGTACTGTGTTGTGTGGCTAACTAAAGTTTAATAATAATAAAAAAAAGGTCTAGTTAAAGACCTAGTTTACTACGTCCCTTCAAATAATAGAAGTCAAATAACACTAATTGAGATTCAAAACCCTAAGCTAGCTCACTGAAAGCACAATACCACATTGCCCTTGCTTTTATTTTCTTTATAATAAAATTTATTTAATCTTGTGGGGGAATGTTGAAAAATTAAAGCATTTCCATAATAAAATATTTTAAATAATTTCCAAATAAAGATTAAAAAATTTAATAAGAATTTTGTTTACTCCTATGTGTTTAGTCCCGCATCAATTAAAGGATGCAAAAACACAGCCTTTAAATATGTCATGTGTAAATCTCGTATAAGGACCCAAGGGCTTGTGAATTATATTTGTATTTATGTTTGCTTATCTGTAGTCCATATTCCGCATTACGCATTTTGCATTCTATATTTCTTATTCAGAATCATTTTCGGATTCAGACATGTGCATGGACATGGAGATGGTCATGGTCAAGGTCATGCTTTCCATAAAAAAATATGTATTTCCGCATTCTATGTTCCGTATTCGGATTTGAACATCAACATAGACCCGCCCGAGTTGCACTGCAACCAGAGGCGGACATAAGAGTTGGCTGGGCCGGGCTACAGATTTTGTCTTTTTTTTATATAATACTTGATGATATATATTATGATATTTATATTTTACATTTTATAAATTTTATTTTATACATAAAATATATTCCTGACAACTAGATATGAACTTAACAAATTAATAACAAATCATATAGTATCATAAAAACTAAATCTCAACCTAACAACCAAATCAAACTCGGGCTTGTTTGAAAACGAGTTTAGAAAGCTTTTGGGTTTGCAAGAAACTTCTTTTTTCAAACCCGTTTCCTAACAAAAGGCCAAAAGCTGCAGACAAATTTTGTGAAAAAAGTGCCTAAAAACTGAGTTTTCCAGAAGCTGTGGATATGCAGCTTCCTGCAAAATTAGTTTTAAATCCAACTTTTAACTAAAATCAGTTTTGCAATCGTGCAACAAAACACAGTCCAATCTTCCTATAAATTTTAACAATTCTAAATTTTAAAACTCAAATATCATCTTAAGAATCAATTTAATGTCAATTGTACAATAAAGAAACATTTATATCCATAAAAAAACTCTTCTTATTTTTCTAGCAACAACTCTTCCTATTTTTATGACAACATATTTGGTCATTTTTATGACAACTTTAATTGCATTTCTTTTTTTTTTCTTCACATGTGTATGTCTTTTGAATATCACATTATTTGGTATATAAATAATTACATCAAATACAAGAACAAAAAATTCCATATATATATTTAATATGAGTGCTGTTACATCTATTTTTTTTTCAGTTCTAATTTCAGTCCTATATGTATCGATAGAAAATTAACAAAGCATATACTCACATTAACGAGATAGATGAACCAATAGAAATTTTTGACATTTTTTATAAATACATCTATGCAATTCATTGTAGTATATATTTCATTTTTTATAAATGTATGTACCTCATTAGATGAGGTATACTATTTTTAAAAAATTCAAAACATGTGCAGATTTAAAATTAGAGCTAGAAACATAGTTGTACGCAACATTATCCATTTAATATATGATATATAGCACACCCTAAAATATTGTATTGGATTCGCTCCTAACTACAACCTCTATCCTTCTCAACCCTTACAATACTTAATTAGCACATCTCACTCTCTATCCTACAAAAAACTATTGCATCAAGGAAAATGATTGACAAGCCCCAATTTGTAGGCCCCTCATAAGCCCCATGACATTGCATGGTTTGAAAAACCATAAATACCCCTAGAGTGTTTTGTTAGTGTTAATCGTAATTAATGGGGTGGTTAGAAAAAAGGGATGGTAATTAATTATGAGAAATCACGCCGCGGCATTGAATTTTGTTTTTTTCCTTTTTTTTGAATTTTAACTTTTGAATCGTCAATTCATAATCGATTCGGGTTTAATGCATTTTTTTTTCAATTATTTGAATTTGATCAGTTTTATATGTTAATTATGGTTTTTTTATGTTAAATGTGTTTTTGAACATGGTACATCTGTTGTTTAATTTGTTGAATGTCAGTTACATATATATCTCTTTTTTTATCTTTTCTCTTCGGTTATTTTTTATTTTGGATACCCTTTTTCTAAAATGTAACTAACTTATTAAATATTTTTTAATGTAAATAAAACTAGTTAAATTAACAATGTAACTAACTTTTAGAACAACGTTTTTGTAAAACAAAGCTGCATTCCAAAATATAAACGACTCTTAATATGATCTTTAGTGGAACTATGAGTCTTATTATTCGTTTTCTAAATTTTTACGTCTATCTGATTTCTAGTGATTATGATAATACATTAATTTTATTTGATAATTATTTACATTTCAATCTAGGAAATACTGTGGAATCAGTTACATTTTCTGAGCATAGTAGTACTCATTGTTGAAGTTGAGAAGCAATGTGCATAAGCATTTACTCCAAGTGTTGAAATGACATTTGATACAGAAGAAGATGTGTAGATGCATTTGCTCCAAATGTTGGAATGACATTTTTGAATAGTTAGATACAAATGATTACAAAGATATTTCCTTTGTAACATAAAATAGTTGCATAGTATATAAGTTAGTTACACTTGCTTAACAACAACAACAACAAACACGTAATGATTAAGGAAATATAAATCACGAGATAGATATGCACAAACTGAACAAAATGTAGAGGATAATATCACATTGTCAATCAAGTTACATTTAGGATGTCATGATAACATAATTCTTTCTACTAGTTAGTTAAATTCTTTCTAGTAATAGTTAGTTACATTTCAAATAAAATTACATTTTCCGGTACACTGTAATAGTTAGTTACATTTTCTTAATATTTATATACACCAGTAACAACTTATAGTTAGTTACATTTACTACAAGGTCACATTACGCATAGCAGTACTGTTAATAAAAATCAAAATATATGTTGCTGATGAAATCCGAAAACACTCATCTGATTTTGTCAGCTACATTTCAATAACAAATATAAAAAAAATTTAATCATACATTTCATATTTCTGTAAAAAAAAAGTTACTTTTGTTAATATTTGAAAAAAAAACCCTAAAAATGTAATCAACACCGTCATCAAATACAACAAACATGTTTTGTGAAATACCAAAAAAAAGGTTTCATACCCATTTTTTGGCTATAGAAGAATCTTCGGATGAAATGTTTTGTTTCAAATCGATTCTTCAATGATATAATAGGTCTTCTTCGACATTTTATACAAGAGGGTTTTTTTTCATTGATATTTTCAATTCAAATTTGATATTTGAAAACCAATAAATGCTGGGGTGGTTGTCAATGGGAAAGAAAAAAAAAAAAAGAGAAAAACGTGGAAAGAGGGTGGGTATTAATTAGGGGTATTTTGGTATTTGATTTTTTTACACTTTTGTAAAAAGCAACTACACAACCAATAAAATGTTGACACATCAAGGGACTTATGGGAGGGGCCTGTGTGACAAAACTCTTGCAACAATCATCCCTCCCCTTCTTTTACATCCACATCCTCATTCAGCAAACAAAAACAATCACACCACACACAACCGACTGCAGAATACAACATGTTGCACACACTAGCACACACACCCCCTCTACCATTCTCACCATCAACAAGCTGAACACAATATTGCAAACATCAAGAGAAATATGGGGGAGTACTAGAGAAAGCATATACGATCAATAGCATTCTTATATTAAAATATACCAATATATATTATTAACTTGTAAATATTTAGTATTAATAAGATTCAAAATATATTATCTGATAAAATAGTATTAATATAACTAGATTAATATAATATATAATAATATGACAACTAATTAATAATTATAATAATATACTTTTATTATGAAATAAAAATTGTATTTTTTTAGATTAATAAATACTACTTATTATAAGGTTTAATAAGTTGTATTTCCGTAATAAAAATTTATTATATTGTATTAATAGCTTTTAATAATACTATAATAAACAATGTAAATTTTTTATTATATATTAAATTTAAATGTAATTTTTTTTACTAAATTAATATAATGTATGAAAATAAATACATCTTATTAATATTTTTAATATGTACATGACACTTTTCATTAAAGATAAGATTTTGACGGTCAATATTAAAATAAATTAAAAATAAAATAATAATATCAAATAATGTTCAAAACAATTCACATGTTATGTTCGTGCACATTAACCAGTAATAATAAAAAGAAAATCCTACTTTATTTTGTTTACAATTATGTAAAGCATAAGAAAATTAAACTTTCGAACAATTTAGAGGGCATAAAACCCAATCCCACTACATAAAGAGGTTAAGCGAACTTTAACCCCCTATTTGGGGTGTAACAAAGTTATTCAACCCTGATGAGTATATCTGGATAGATAACAATTCACGCAGAATAAGCAATGCTTATTTGATTTTTCTTTTCTATTATTTAATTTGCATTAGGAAACACAAAAGTAACATTTTTATTATTTGATTCACCCTGAATAAAGTATAAATAAGTGATAGATAAGAGATATAAAGAGTTTAATTATGACTTTTTAAATGATGACCACACCCTTACATAAATTATTTGTGTTTGGTACTTATAAGTTTGAGAGATGTGTGTATGATATGATAGACATGACATGTTTTTTATATGCGTGTGAAATAATTCATTTAAAATGACACAGAATAATATTTTTATACATTAACATAAAAATCCTAATAATCAATTCTTACATCCCTGAAATAGTTATCAGACATATTTCTAACTTATCCAGCACTAGGCCTGTCAATCGGACACATACGGATCGGATAGGCCCATATCCGTATCCGTATCCGAATTGGATATCCGAAAAAATATTTGTATCCAATATCCGACGGATATTTCAAAACACATATCCATATCCGATCCGAAAATCCGGATACGGATTCGGATAATATCTGAAATATTCGAAGCAGATTAAAATATAAAGAATTTATAAAATCTTAAGTCCTGGTTAAATAGATATCCACCAAAGACATAAAAACACAAATCCTAATATAGTTAAACAAGGATCCAACATGGTTAAATAGGTTTGTGTTTTACCTTAAATCATGAGTCATTGGATTTTCATCTAAGGGTTGAAACTAATTCTACTATATATAAATAAAATAACAGTTCGAATACGAATATTGTTTGGATCGGATATAGGCTATATCCGATTTAATCCGAAAATTTTCGAATATGGATAGTTTGGTTCGGATACGGATTTTCAGATATCGGATATTTTCTGTATTTTCAGATACGAATTCGGATCTAATACAGATATTTTTTTGAATAATTGACAGATTTATCCAACACAGCTATCAAAATTTATTTTATCAGAACAAACAGTTTTTTTTCTTTATTAATTTTCTCTATTCCCTTCTCAAGTTATACTTCACCCAATGGGGGTGTAAAGAAGTTTGGAGGTACGAAACATGATCCCACTTCATGAAGCAAAGCAGAAGCGTACTTAAAAGAAATTTGGAAGTATAAAACGCGGTCCCACTACATAAAGCAATGAGGATATATTTATGAAAAAAAAAAAAAGCAAAAACAAAATGCAAAGCACAGGAGGTGGCATGTGATCTCTCGTTTACAGATTGCATTAACAGATCACTTTGAATAAAACAAAGGGGATCACATATCGCATTTTTCAAAAAAGAAATAGATCACTTTTTTATACGATGTAAAATTTTATTATATATATTAAATTTATATGTATTTTTTTATTAAAGTGATATAATGTGCAAATTTAAATACATCTTATTAATATTATTAATATGTACATTACGTTTTTCATTAAAGATACAATTTTAACCGTTAATATTAAAAACAAAATATAATAATTTTGAATAATGTTCAAAACAATTCACATGCGACATACATATGCATTAACTAATAATGAAAAAAAGAAAATCCTCCTTTATTCTACTCACAATTTTGTAAAAGCAAAACATAAGCGAACATTAGGTATGAAGCATAATCCCACTTCATGAATCATGAAGCATAAAGCATAAGCGGTACTCGAAAGAAGTTTAAGCCCACCTGTACGGGGAAGGGGGTGATAGAAGAGAATAAAATCAAAACGTTATTTGTTTGAAATGAATAAGTGGGTATCTCTATCAAAAAATGTGAGAATAAATTATTGGTATTTCAAATCCCTTGAAATTGTGTTATTCCATCCATATAAAAGGTATCCACATGTAAAATTATCCGTCATCACCTATATTAAATTAGGTGACACACATGTCAAATCAATTTTTTTGACATTTTATCAATCATTACCACAATTTATTCATTATCAATTAAACATAAAAAACTAAAAATATAATCAAACAAAAATGGACATATTCCATATCTATATATACTGATATAGTGTATTCCAAAATAACTCAATTCACTATCCAGATTGAGGCTAAGGTATAAAACACAGACACACCACGTGATGACATGAAGCAAAGAAGGAGCATATTTACATTTATAGTTTAAAAAAAAAAGGGAAAAGAAACTACGAAGTACTGAAGGTATAACATGGGATCTCTCATTTACACATTGCATTAACAATCCATTCATTCAGCTTCCCGTAAATTGAGTTTGGATTCAAGAAGAAAACCCAAAAAAAAAAAAAAAAAAATGGCTGAAATTACACAAAATAGCCCGGTTGAAGTGCCCGCCGACATCAAGCTAGATGTGCGTGAGTTCGCGAGCTCATTTATGCGAGAATTGAAAGAGGTCGACAGCCACACCCGAGCCGTGAACGAGCAGTGTTGTATCTTCCGGGTGCCCCTCAATCTCCGCGAGAAAGATTCAACCGCATATGATCCAATGATCGTCTCTATTGGCCCGTACCACAGGCGCAAGGAACACTTGATCATGATGGAGAGGCGCAAGCAAATAATAGCGCGAGGAATCTTGCACGAAACTCCATCGGATGTGATAGACAAATGCTTCAAGAAGGTGAGGGATCTGGAGAAGCAGGCGCGGAGCTACTATGAGGACGATATTGACATGCAGAGCGAGGACTTTCTGAAGATGATGATCTTGGATGGGCTCTTTATCGTTGTCGTGCTCCTTTGTCTGAGGTTAAACGACGACGAAAACTGGAAGAAGATCATGGGGAGGGAGAGAACAGAGACTAATGTGGAGGCGTGGGCAGGGAGTTGTGGAACGAGTTATTCGGGGAGGATGGGATGACTAGGATGAACAATCAGTTGTACATGTGGGGCTTCCTATGCCTTGATCTTCTCAAAGTGGAGAATCAAATCCCGTGGTTCATTGTTGAGACCCTGTATGAGTTGTTCGTGCGCGGGGATGAGCGTTTTCCCATCATCGATATTGCCGAGGTTTATCTCTCAGAAAACATAAATCTCTTTGGTGATCGGCAAATCAAGGTAGATTCCCAAGGCCACTACCTATTTCATTTATTTTACAAAGCACTGTTATCAAGTCATGATGAACCACAAAATCCACCGACAACCAGTCTTATTAATCTACTAGTGAGAGGCTTCCAGTATCTCAAGAAGAAGATCAATAAACTTGGTGGGTTGAAGAAGCAGGAACAGGGACGTCCAGTAGTTCACTTGACTTTTGAACCGAGGGGGAGTGCAACAGAGATGTGGGAGGCCGGAGTCAAGTTTGTCGCGAAGAGCGGCTGCAACATCCATGAAATATCGTTCAAAAACGGTGTCATGTATAGACCAACACTCTTGATCAATGAAGACACCTTGCACCACCTCAGGAACCTAGCTACTCGCATTTGAGCAATGTTCCTATTCACTAGATTCTGTCTTCACCCATTACTTGTTATTGATGTACTCGTTAATAAACACACCGGCAGACGTGAAGGTGCTTCGAGATAAGGGGATCTTCAAGATTATATTGGCGTGGGCAACGAAGAGGAGGTGTCGCTTATATTCAACCAGATGTGCAGGGCCACCAAACAGGTCAGTCAAACTGGATCCTGGACATCATACAGGATGGTCCCTGAAAGCAAAAACATAGAGAGGCACCTCTGTGAAGTGTATGATGACGCGAACAGGTATTGTGACTCAAAGTGTCACGAGTGGAGAGCAACGCTGAAGCACAACTACTTCACTAGCCCATGGTCGTCCATATCTGTGGTGGTGGGTGTCATCTTCTTGATTCTCACCCTCCTGCAGACGTTATACTCCGTGATCGCCTACCACCACCCTCCATCGTCTTCTTGAATTCTCTGTGTGCGGTGTTAACTGAATAAAGGCAAAAGTGATGGTTGATGAACTAGTGGCGAAGGCAAGTTGGGTTACGTTGTGTAGTGTTGTGTGATTTCTGTTTGCTATGTTGCTGATGTTCTTGATGAACTATATATGCTGATGTTCTTGATGATCTAGTGGCGAAGGCGTGTTGGATTATGTTGTGTAGTGTTGTGTTGTATTGTTGTGTGATTTCTGTTTGCTATGTTGCTGATGTTCTTGATGATCTAGTGGCGAAGGCGTGTTGGATTATGTTGTGTAGTGTTGTGTTGTATTGTGTGTGATTTCTGTTTGCTATATTGTTTGATGTTCTGAATGATTGTTTAATAAAGAAATTGGTTGATCAATGAGAAATGTTATTATCATTCTATTTTTATTTTACATGTGTTGGTGAAATGAAGATGACATAAAATTTGGAAAAAAAAAGGGGGGGATACGATGAAGATTTATTTATAAATTTCAAAAAAATCATTTGATCATGGGATCGAGGTTATATTGTTATAATGAGAAGACATAACCTTAAAAAAATGGGATATGTTACACTCGGTTTTTTTACAATCCAAAATACAATCCCATATTCCTTATTAAAAATCCAGTGAACCATATACCTCATTAGACAATATATATACTCATTAAATTTTTTTTCTTATACTTACTAAAAATATGTTTATTCAACTTGAAATGAAGCGATATATATATATATATATATATATATATATATATACACACACACCACATTTGATGATGTTTACTATTTAAAAAAAAAAAAAACATATGTGGTCTGAGTTTTGGGATCAGGTTAGGTCCAACAGGCGTAGGACAATTTGATTGTCCAACGCATTCGTGATCGTCCGATCTTCTCAATTTATTGTGATTGAAATACTTTGTAAGATTTCAAAATTAAACTTAGAATGCAATTAAATTTTAAAATCTTTCATTTTAGGATTCAATTAATTTGTGTATGTCAAAATTATAAGATCATATAGAACAGTCAAGAACGCGTTATTGAACAATCAAATTGACCAACACCTATTGAACCTAACCTGATCTCGCTGAATGTAATATTTTCCTGAGTTTTAGTTGATAAAAATCCCGCTGAATGTAATATTTTCCTTTTTTTTTCCTATTTTGACTGTGCAGTAAACCAGATAATGGCCCACAAATAAGGGAAAAAAAACGTGGGCATCATTTTTAATCCCGTCACACAATTGAGATCCATTCGTTCCACTTAAATTCTCCACAATTTAATTTTTAAACCTCTTTTCTTCAAGCTTCTCCATAGCCCTCTCTCTCCTATTTTTCTAAGAGGTCATAGCTAGTTCACCTCTTCCTTATCCTCTCTCTCAAACCTTTTAAAATAAATAAAAAGTGAAAAATCTATATAACCCCCTATAAACTGTTTTAAATTCACATAACCTTGGATTTTTTATGAACCCTTGAAAAGCATACATAAATCCAAATAACCTCAAAATCACTTTTTTCTGAAATTGAGATGAAGACTACCAAGTCCACCACCTATTTCATTTGTTTTATATAGCTCGGCTATCAACTCACGTTGAACCACAAAATCCACTCCCAAGGCTTCTAGAATCTCAAGAAGAAGATCAATAAACTTGGGTCCAAAAAGCATGAACAAGGACGACCAGTAGATAATTACTTGACTTTAGAACCGAGGCGGAGTGCAACGGAGATGCAGGAGACCGGGGTCAAGTTTGCCGCAAAGAGCGGCTACAACATCCATCAAATATTGTTCAAAGACGGTGTCATGTAAATTCCAACACTCTTGATCAATGAAGACACCACGCACCACCTCAAGAACCTGCTCACATTTGAGCAATGTTTCCTCTACAATAGATTATGTCATCAGCTATTACTTGTTACGGATGGACTTGTTAATAAACACACCGACAGACATGAAGGTGCTTCGAGATGCGGGGGATCTTCAAGATTGCCCTGGGCAACGAAGGCGAGGCGGCTCATATATTCTACCAAATGTGCAAGGCCTGCAAGCCGGTCAGTCAAATCGGAGCCTTACAAGTAAAGATGGTCCCTGAAACCATATTTATAGAGAGTAACCTCTGTGAAGTGTATAATGAGGCGAACAGGTACTGATACTCAAGGTGGCACGAGTGGAGACCAATGCTGATGCGCAACTACTTCACTAGCCCATGGTCGTCCATATCTGTGGTGGTGGGTGTCTCATCTTCTTGATTCTCACCATCCTGCAGACGTTATACTCCATGCCCAGCTACCACCACCCTCCATCTTCTTGAATTCCCTGTGTGCGGTGTTAACTAAATAAAGGCCAAAGTGATGGTTGATGAACCAGTGGCGAAGGCGTGTTGGATTATACATGTTGTTTTTGTGTTGTATACTTACTGTGTGTGATTTATATGTTATGTAGTCTTGTGTTGTACTTCTGTTTGTTATGTTGCTGGTGTTCTGAATGATTGTTTCTTTAGAAATTGGTTGATTAATGAGAAGTGTTATTATAAATTCTATTTTTATTTTATACATCTGTTACTGAAATAAAGATGACATGATGTTTATTAAGCTAAATAAAATTTGAGAACAAAAAAGTATATGATGAAGTTTTGTTTATAAATCCCACAAAACTCACTTGATCAGGGGAGGTTATTAGTAGACGTAACCACAGAAGGATTTAAGCCCGCACTGGGTATGGTGTAATTAGCCGTCTAGGGCCCCACCCTGGGAAGAGTTTGTTGGGATTATGTCTTGATACGGTGTGTCAACATCGAATGAACATGATGAAACCATATTAAGGTGGGCACCTAATTAATTATTAGTTAAGATTTGATCTTAATTAAGATATAAAATGAATCTCTTAAAATCAAGAAAATAGATTTTTTTGTTAGGAGATTACTTAGAGAGGAAGTTATTTATTCATATAAATATCCCTTAGGGTTTCAGAGTAAAACTTGGCATGGCTAGCATGGAATGAAGAGATTCATATGAGAGAGGTTGAGAGGATTCAAAGGAGGGTAACTCCATGAGAGCTTGTAAGGCCTTTTTGTATCTCAACTACTATAGTGGATTCTTTGTTTTCGCCATGGATGTAAGCTTAGGTCGAACAACGTATTTTTGTGTTCTTCGTGTGATGGTGTTCCGTTCTTGTGTATGATCTCGTCTTTTATTGACGGCTTCCGCATATTCGTTCCCCAACAATTGGTATCAGAGCTCCAGGTTGCGATCTAGGAGGACGAGATTTGAAGATCTAGGACACAGGAGGTGCCTATTCGCGAGATCTAAAAATCTAAGGCACAGGAGGCGCCTGTTCGCATGATCTAAAGAACAAGGTCGACAGTGGTGTGGACGTCGACAAAGAAAGCCGGAAGTGTAGTGTCGGGTTCCATGTGAAGAAGAAAAATACACGAGGAGCCGTGTATTGGAAAGAAGAAAGGAAAAAAAAAAAAGTGGGACGTTGGTCTCCGTTTGACATGCATAAAAAAAGGGGGGACATTAATGCATGGCTGATGTCATCGTGTTGGTTTCTTTGAAAGCTGTGGGCGCCAAATTTTCTAGCTAAAAGTACTGGGCCAGATCTCGAGGCCCATCCGGTTTGACCCGATTAAACAACAATCCGTAGGGCGCGAGCCCATCGTGATGGGCCTGGTGACCGGTCTCGCTATCCAACGACGCAGCAGCATAGCCGACCCAAATCCGAAGCGGGGCCGGCCCAAGAGTCCGACCCGTTTACCGCAAGCCAAGTCAGTAAGTAATCCATCCAATAACTGTGGGAATCCACACAAATCCACTACATTAAGGGATAATTATCGGCATTCACTCCCCATTAATTTCATACAAATCACCAAATCCGATAATGATTAACTTGGTCCTCCAAATCCCCATAGAATCTGAACATATATGTTAATCCATAATTGACCAAATTAGGGAGCATATCTTTTGCCTCTTAGATAATGGTCCAGGGAATCTCGATCGTCCGGGGGAGAGGTCGATCCCAAACCCTAGCACCATTCGACCACCCTATAAATAAGAGGCAAGAGCAGACCAAAAAGGGGAATCTTTTCTGTTTTCTATTAAATTTCAGTCGGGCACTTTTATTGACTTGAGTGTCGGAGGGTCTTCTGCAAGCCCCCCACCTCCCGGTGTTCAAGGCGCACAGGAGCGGCCGATCAGCGGATTGAGGCGTGTTCGGGTGGAGGAGAACGGGAGAGGTGGAGTCCATTTACCCAGATCCGGTAAGGTAAATTTTTACCCTTCCAGTTTGGCGCCGTCTGTGGTATCCGAACAAAAAGCCTAGCTCTTCGTCATGCCTCCAAAGAAAACTCCACCGCCCACGTCGTGTTGCCGGCCAGCACGTCAGCAGCCAACTCGTCGTCCCTTCCTGGCGTGACCGAGGGGGATGAGCCAAGTCCCGAGGTCATCGCACTACAGCAGGTTTGTGATGGCGCGCCGAAATGCGGGTCAACGAGTTGATCAGAACGATAGAGGTGGCTATGGAAGAGAACGATCGTACATGTAGGACAACATGATGAAGGACGTCGACCGGCGGATTCTTCACAACCTAAAGACCCGGACCCCGGCGGACATCGTCATGAAAACGGCGTACTTGATCAACAACTCCCCTTTCGTGGAGGAGATTGTCCGTACCCTCAAACCAGCTAAGTTTACCGTCGCGTTCCCTTTCTGCTGTGTCTCAGCTCGACTGAGGCCATGCCATTGATGGAAGAGGTCCATGAGGGATCCTGCGGCGACCATTCCAGCGGACAATCACTCACCCATCAAATTCTTACCCAAGGGTACTATTGGCCCACGCTTAGAAAAGACGCATGCGCGTTCGCCCGAAACTGCGAGAAATGCCAAAAATTCTCCCCAGTTGTCCACCTCCCCGTGGAGAAGCTCCATACGCTAACTACCCCCTGGCCGTTTGTCCAATGGGGGATTGATATCGCAGGACCATTCTCGACAGCCGTGGGAGGAAAGAAGTACGTGCTCCTAGCAACGGATTACTTCACCAAATGGGTCGAGGCGGAGGCATATAAGACAGTCAAACATGCCGACGTCAAAAATTTCCTATAGAAGCATATCATATGCAGGTTTGGCGTCCCCAGGGCCATCGTCACCGATAACGGAACTAAGTTCGTAAACGCTCCGATCCAAGAATTCTGCAGTAAGTACGATATCCAGTAGCGTTTCTCCTCACGAGCGTACCCGCAAGAAAATGGGAAAGCCAAGGCATCCAACCGCACCATATTCTCCATGCACAAGAAGCGGCTTGAAGAGAAGAAAGGCACGTGGCTCGAAGAGCTCTCGGGCGTATTATGGGCCTATCGCACCACGTGACGGAAGCCCACAGGGGAGTCACCATTCGCCCTCGCTTACGGGACCGAAGTGGTTATCCCCGCAGAGGTTGGGCTACCCACTCTGCAAACCTCCATTGCGCTTACCGACCAAAACAGCGAGGCCCTCGCCAATAATGCAGTGCTCCTGGAAGAGAGGAGGGAAACCGCTGCGATCCGCCTCGTAGCCTACCAGCACCAGCAAGCTCAGCATTTCGACAAAAGGGTTCGCCCGCGATCGTTCACGCCTGGCGAATGGGTGCTCAGACAGGTTACCGACAGCACACGCGAGCCCAATACCGGAAAACTCGGAGCCAACTATGAAGGACCGTATGAGGTAGTTGAAGCCTATGGCAAGGGGGCATATCGGCTGTGCACCATCGGCCTAAGAAAGGTACTCATAGTAACACCTTGGAACGCTATGAACTTGAGAAAATTTTATGCGTAGGGTCCTCGATGGCCACTATTGAATAAATATAATAGACTCTATTTCTATTACCTTATTTTCCGAATGCTTTCAATAAATAAATGCCCCTCTCTTCGGCTCGTATCCTAGAAAAATTGCTCAAAATAATTTTTTGCATCTTATGAGCCGAGCCAATGGCACTGGGATTATGTCAGAAATTTTAGCTCCGATCCCGCGCATCTTCGATCAGACTGAAAAGCCTCCACCATTTTAAACCTTGTTACGCATATCGCTGCTCTAAGGTATCTGATGAATACTCTACGAGTGTCAGTTCCGATGCCATATTATTTATGAAACCTCAGATGCTCCATTACGACTTTTCAACCGAGCTGAAGCCGTTGGGGTTATGTCGGCAAACTATGCTCCTACCCTGCGCGCTCTCGATCAGGTACAAACTGATGGCAACTGCTGCCCGATCCTATGTGCGCAAAAGAGGGTGCGGGATACGTGCAATCTATCCCCCCCGTCTACAGTACGAAAGGAATCGCGGCAAGAGCACCTTGCCTGGCTACGTCACGCGAAGCGGCCCAGCACGAGGTGGTCAAACCAAGCAGGAGCCCCTCGCCTGGCTATGTCGTGCGAAGCGGCCCAGCCCGAGGTGGTCAAACCAAGCTAAGCCCCTCGCCTGGCTACGTTGCGCAAAGCGGCTTAGCCCGAGGCGGTTGGGTCTAACTTACCCCTTAGTCTGGCTACGTCGCGCGAAGCGGCCTAGCCCGGAGCAGTTGAATGTAACGACCTCTCCCAACTAGCGGCGTCACACGGAATGGGTTAAGCCCGAAAATGATAAAGTCACTGCGGCAGCCTCGCCCAGCTACGCCACAGGGGGCAAATTCTAACCGCGCTAACTGCTTGTGCCTGAGAAAGCACGAGCGCGACAACGGCCCGGATCAAATCGAAGATCCGGAGCTTGGTGAGCAACGACGATTCAAACGACTAAGACCGACAACAGGTAATCCGTTACAGACGAACCCGAAGAGGTCACACACTCACGGGGCTAAAACCACGGTACTCATCCCATTTAAACATACAACATCTATGCATCAAAAAAGAAAAGAAAACTTTTATTGCAGAATCCAGTACATGCAAGGAACATATATACATTTTCACGTCCCGAATCACCACCCAAACATGCGGGTGCCGCGGGGTCAATAGCAGCAACGGTGGGTAGCTCAGAGTACACGGCAGGCGTGAATCTCTCCTCCCGATCAATGACCTCAGGCGAGATCCCCCTAGCGTTCCCAATGGGCAGGAGAGCAGCACCACAGGCCTCTCAGTAAGTCCGGGCACGCGTCACGCTAAGCCCGGCATCGAGGTCATCTTCAAGGGCGCGCATCTCCCCTTTGAGCTCCAAAGCCCGAGACTGCCACCTGGTGGCGAACCACTGGAAGGAGTCGCGCTCCATAGTCACCACTGAGAGTGCCAGAGCAGCCTGAAGGGCCGCCTCCTCTGCCCTATCCATAGCGCCCGGGGAGGAGTCCCGACCATCAACGGGGGTAAGGGCGGCAACGTCCTCCTCACCGCCCGACCAAGACTCCTCCCCATCACTCTCAACGATAAGCCGGCGCTTCCCTCAACGATCGCCGACGCGAGGTTATTGGCCGCCTGTCCTGCTGCTCTCCCCTCGGACTGGTATGCTGCCTCTTGCGGCACATCACGACCTGGGGGAAAGAATTGTCGGGCACCAGCCATCGCCACCAGCTCCCTGGCGTCCGGAGGTGGCGTCTCCAGTGTGATGAGGTAAAAAAATGACTGGTCCCACATCAGCTTCTTCACCGCCTCTTGAACGGTGTCAGCCAGGAACCGAACCCTAGAGGCGGACATACCGACGGTGGGGTCCAAGCGTCCTACAGGAATGGGGGCACGCAAATTTAAAAAGAAAACACAAAGCAACGATCGCATGAACGCATCGGCTACTCACTGAGTTCGCCGAAGGAGAACCGAATCGGGGGCACCCCGGCAACAGGGCATTGCCAGGGACCCCCAATCACTGCGACTTCATCTTTCCATCAACGGTCATGGTCCAGGATACCCTGCATGAGGTACTTGTTCCCACGCATGCGAAGCAGTATCGTTGGGAACTCCCCGGACACCAGGCAAACCGGTAGAAGTAAATTACCTCCCGAATCCCGAGGTCGTATCCCCGAGTCTCGTTCAAATAAAGGGCGGCAGCCAAGACCCGAAACACGTTATGGTGGACCTGCATCGGCGCCAGCTCGAAGAATGAAAGGAAAGAGGAGAAGAAAGGATGGAGCGGGAACTGCACAGCCGTCAAGTGGTAGACGAAAAAATAAACCTCCCCCGCAAGGAGACTGGCTCCGTCACGGACGAACGGTCTGCCCTCCACTAGCTTCATCATCACCTCGCGCGGAATCAGGAATCTCCTCTGCACCATCTCAGCTAAGCAATGGGAATGACAGCAGGGGAATCAGAGAAAGTGAGGAGCAAAGACACTAAAAAGGTGGGGACGACGCCATCCCTTCGATGTTATTTGTAGGCGACGAAACCGCGTCTTCGAATTCCTCGCGCTGCCTTTCGAGATAAAGCGACTCATCATGACGGCCCCTCGACGGAAACCCCTTCCACGTCGACCGTCGCTCTTCCCGAAAGGACGCCCCATCGGGTCAGACGACCCAGTACCTAACACGTCCACTAGTCTCTCTCCCCCCAACGCGAGGAGCGCCGTCGAATCCATAGGGATACGTGTCCCGCCCGAGGTGAATCATTTCAACTTAACGCGGTTGACAATCCGACACGCGGCGCCTTGTATTAGGTTTTTCCCATTCTACAAGAACGGCTGCCAATCGAATGAGAAAAGGCGAGCATCTTTGGGAGCCAAATTTTCTAGCTGAAAGTACTGGGCCGGATCTCGAGGCCCATCCTGTTTGACCTGATTAAACAATGGTCTGCAGGGCGCAAGCCCATCGTGATGGGCTTGGCGACCAGTCTCGCTACCCGACGACGCAGCAGCATAGTCGAACCAAATCCGAAGCGAGGCAGGCCCGAGGGTCCGACCCATTTACCGCAAGCCAAGTCAGTAAGTAATCCATCGAATAACTGTGGGAATCCACCCAAATCCACTACATTAAGGGATAATTATCGGCATTCACTCCCCATTAATTCCATGCAAATCACCAAATCCAATAATGATTAACTTGGTCCACCAAATCCCCATAGAATCTGAACATATATGTTAATCCATAATTGACCAAATTAGGGAGCATATCTTTTGCCTCCTAGATAATGGTCTAGGGAATCTCGACCGTCCAGGGGAGAGGTCGATCCAAAACCCTAGCACCATTCGATCACCCTATAAATAAGAGGAAAGAGCAGACCAAAAAGGGGGAATCTTTTCTATTTTCTATTAAATTTCAGTCGGCCACTTTTATTGACTTGAGCGTCGGAGGATCTTCTGCAGGCCCCCCACCTCCTGGTGTTCAAGGCGCACAGGAGCGGCCGATCAGCAGATTGAGGCGTGTTCGGGCGGAGGAGAATGGGAGAGGTGGAGTCCATTTACCCAAATCTGGTAAGGTAAATTTTTGCCCCTCCAGAAAACCATGGCTGATTTATGGGATCTTTGATCAACTGAGATGTGTGCGTGGCGCATGCGCCCACATGAGGTTGCAGCATACACGGTGACGAGACAATGACGCAAGGTGCGGGCTGAGAGCGCAGACACAGGTGTGGAGGCACGTGCAAAGACGCTAGACGCGAGGCGGCATGCGACAACGAGCTCGAAGTCACCTACGCGAGACTTGTGATATTGATGCTTAGTTCATCCAGAAGAAGAAGATGGAACAATGCAACACAGAGAAGGCATTTTGAACCCGGGTGGCGTCCCGGGTGGTTCAAGTAAAACTGAGTCCAGGTTCAGAGCTCGCGAGTGTGGATGAACAAGAAGATGGAACAATGCAACACATAGAAGGCATTTTGAACACGGGTGGCATCCCGGGTGGTTCAGGTAAAACCGAGTCCAGGTTCAGAGCTCGCGGGCGCGTGGTAAAGCTTGTTCAAGGTGAAGTCCAGATCCTTCTTTAGAGACGCAACATAGAGAAGGCATTCTGAACCCGGGTGGCGTCCTAGGTGATTCAGGTAAAAAGCGAGTCCAGGTATTCAGAGCTCGCAAGCGCGTGGTGTAGCTTGTTTAAGGTGGAGTCCAGACGATCCTTCTTTAGAAACGCACATGGAGCGTACGACAGATTCACGTGATTACCAAGTCAAGATACAGACTTGAAGATGCAGCAGTGCAGACTTTCGGAAGAAGAAAAGTTCTTTGGCCAAGTGGAGTTTGCAGAGCGAGGTAGAGACATCAACAGAAATCTTCAAGGGGCTCGTGGAAGTCGAAGTTTACCGAATTCGAGCCAAGGTGGAGATTGTTGGGATTATGTCTCGATCCGGTGTATCAGCATTGGATGGCCATGATGAAACCATATTAGGGTGGGCACCTAATTGGTAATTAATTAAGATTTTATCTTAAGTAAGATATAAAGTGAATCTCCTAAAATCAGTGAAACAGATTTGTTTGTTACAGATTTATTTGTTAGGAGATTACTTAGAGATGAAATTATTTATTCATATAAATATCCTCTTAGGGTTTCAGGGTAAAAATTGGCATGGCTAGCATAGACAAAATGTAGAGATCCATAGAAGAGAGATTGAGAGGGTTCTAGAGAGAGTAACTCCATGAAAGAGAGTTTGTAAGGCTTTTTTGTATCTCAACAATTATAGTGGATTCTCATTTTTTCGCCCCATGGATGTAGGCTTAGGCCAAACCATGTATTTTTGTGTTCTTCGTGTGATTGTGTTCCGTTCTTATATTCGATCTCTTGTTGTATTGTGGGCTTCCGTGTATTCGTTTCCCAATAGAGTTCCCAAAAAATTTTAAATCTTACACGCCCAGTCTTTATGTTTTTTTGCAAGAACTTTGTTAGAAATTCAATTGATATAAATATTTTTTCTCAATATTATACTTTAATTTTTGTATTATTTTAGCATTTACATATTATTGGTAACTTAAAATTAAAAAATAAAAAAAATAACATGTTTAAACTTTGAGCCTGCAGCCCCGCCCATGGGCTCGAATTCCGGGCCCAACCTGGCAAGCCCATTCTCGCTTGGGCCTATGGGTTGGGCCTGATCCTTTTTTTGTCGTGGGCCTGGGCCCTGTTTCAACGGACCGACCCGTTGCCGATGCCTAGAGGAGGGAGAACAGTGATATGCCTCACACATACCCAAGTAGGCTGAGGAATTGAGATACTCCTCTACACATAGATGTCCACCATTCAAGCCAATAGTCCACGCACCTGCGATGTATTGACCCCATGCCTTAATGAAGCCGATGACATCCCTCTAGGTGTTCTCAATGTAGCTTTGCTGCCCTTTGAAGTTTAGGACATTGCGCGTGAGCTAAAGTGTCCACGCCACTACCGAAACAAGACATCTACCGACCTTGCTCGCAGCCGTAGTGCTGCAGTCCCCGCTCCTCCATATCCTCTAACCAACAGCCCACATCTCTTCTAAGGAAGAAAACCCGATATTCAGCTCCATTGCGTTCCCAATGCGATCCCATATTCTACAAGCATACATGCAATTACAGAGGAGGTGCACTATAGTACACAAAGGTCAGGTTCCTCTATATGCCACTTTGATCTGAAAACCTTGGTGAGCAAGTGAGCAAACGATCCTGGAAAACAAGCCACATGAAGCCCATAGCCTTGAGATGAATTTTGAGCTTCCACACCCCGTGCGGTGATTGGAACGAGGCTAATGCAGGGTTCAGAGCCAGTGCCCTTCTCCACCAGTCATACGCACTGCGCACTGAGAAACTTCTGGTCAGACATAGCCCCAAACCCACAAGTTTGCAGTGCCAGGCTTCAAGTTATTCTGAGGTTTTTTACTATTCTAATATAAATAAAGATAAAATAATTTTTTATTTGGTTGTGTTTAGAATTATACTCGTTAGAAAACGTAATAATAAAATTTTTGTTGTTTGAATAAAATATTTTATAAAATGTAAAATAATGATGACAATTGATTTGATAATAGGCCCAAACCTGTATCCATATATCATTTTATACCAGTTAATTCTGACACATAGATTCTTATTTATTTCAGCCCTTCAAACACTCATGTTGAGATTATTTCGATTAATTCTCACTTATTCCAGGTCTGTTATCTAACCAAACCCGATATCCAAGTTACCCGATTGGCCGAGTCCTGTACACATTTTTTTTTGCTTTTTTAAGAGAGTCCTGTACACATTGAACCCAACGAAAACACCGACTCGTGCTCTTGTGGGACAGCGGGAGAACTCAAGAGGGGGAGAGAGAGAGAGCGAGAGAGATGATGAGATATTCGAGACTCGCTCAGTTATTCAGGAGGACCGCGAAATCCATCGACACGGCTGCCCTCCGAAACAGTTCGTTTTTTTTTCTTTTCATTCATGACTTCTGTTGTTTCTTTTTTGAACGCAAAGACATCATTTTTTTCAGTCACATTAACGTTTTCTTCTGAGTGAAAACGGAGTCAATTCAAGTTTTTTTCCCCTAATTTTTATATTTACTTTGTTTATTCATTCTGTGTTTGTGCTAAGAAATAGTCAATTTGCATGTTCTAGGTTTTTTTAAAATTGATTTTATTGTTGATCATGTCTTCTGCAGTTTGTTCTAGGTTTTTTTCTAATAAGTCTCCAAATGCGAATATCTGTTACTCTTCCATGTATTTATAGAAAAAGAGTTTTAAGAATAGATGGATGTCTTACTATTTGCATTAGTTTGTTATATTAAAGATTTTTTTTTTCCCCTAAAAATTAGGAAATGTAGAAGAGAGCTTTGATGGGATCATTCTCCATGTGGGTGCTGTTCTACACAGTCCCGTTTACAGCCCCACCTGCAGTCTAGCATGCTATATAACACGTTGGAAAAGTTTCACTTTTTTTTTTTTTATTATAAATGGGGTCAATGTTATTCGTTGGAGTATGTACTTCACTTTTTTTTTTATAAAAGCATGCACCTTATTAGATGATGTAAATTATTTTTTTATAAAAAAAATAAAAACATGTGGGGACTATAAAAGGCGCTGGAAACGGGACTTTGTCTAACATTTTCAATTCCCATATAGACTCAATATTTTGTAAAAAACACCACCATTGACACAATTCAGTCCTAACAAGCTTAAAAAGTATTTACATATACTTCACTGCTACCAAAATTTAGCACAATTTTTTCTTTTAAGCATGTTAGTCCTGACAAGCTTAAAAAGTATCCACAATTGACATGTTTTTTTTTTTTTAAAAGAAAAAGAGATCCATTTTTGAGATACTAGTCTTTCGTTATGATAATGTTAATTTTGTGACTTGTCAATTTTCTATTGTCCTCTAACAGTGAAACTAACCTGAAAGTTGCAATACAACTTGGTGACTAGTGAAATAAAATTTGCGTTCAAGCCCATGCAATATTTGCTCATTTTTTAAAAACAGCTAAACCGACTAGTGACAACTAACAAACAGGTCACAAACTTTATATTATCATAATCAAAGACTACAGTGATATCACAAGTCGTACAAATGGATATAGAAGATGCTACAAAGCATGGACACTTCCCCGAAGGCCCCGTACCCGTGTCAGACACGTGTCGGACCTGGACACGTGTCAGACACGTGTCGGACACGGCCCGGACACGTGTTGGACACGGCTCTAGCCGTGTCTGCCTTCATTTTGTCTGGACACACTTGGGACACGGCTAGGACACCTAGGACACACCTGGGACACGGCCCAACCAGTTTCAGCCCGAAAGTAAAAAGGAAAAAGAAAAGGAAGGCCCAAACATAGCCTACAAGTATTCAACTCATTTAAACAAAATCTCTTTCTGGAGGTTAAAAAAAGTAGTGATTTATTAGTTTAAAACAGTGATTTATTAAAACAGTAGTTTATTATTTAAAACATTGATTTATAAAAACAATGATTTATTAGTTTATACAATTAGTTATAAATAGTGAATTAAATGAAATGTGTTTGTTTATATAAAATAGTGATATATAATTATTTATTATATTAATTTATTTGTTGCCTTGTCCTAGCCGTACTCGTGTCCTATTTTTTCAAAAATTGTCGTGTCGCCATGTCTGTGTCGCTGTGTCACTGTGTCCCGTGTCCCGTGTCCGTGTCCGTGCTTCATAGAGAAGATGCACTATAATATCATACCTGGTTGAAGGAGTCAACAAGTTTCCTATTATTCCCTTTCTTGCTCCTCTTTTTTTTTTTTTTTTTTTTCTTTGATCAACTCCTGCCACCAATTGAAAGTTATGCTGCTAGTTTCTACTAACGGTGTTTCCCTGTATGAGTATACGCTTTGTGCAACATAGACTGCACTGATACTCAACTTCTATCATGTAGGAATCCCTTTTGTTTTACTTCAGGGATTGAATCCTTGAGAGTTACATTTTCACATTTTTGCTAGGATATTCTGGGATTGTGCTCCATTTAAATGACCCATATCATCATGGCCACTAGGATGTTTCTGCATTGACGATTGTTTTCTATTGCCTTTCTTGAATTTATTCTGTAGTTTTATTGGAAAAGTGTGATGGTGAGCTTTGTAATTTTTTTTCTTTATGCACATGCAGGGGTAGTCGTTGAGTGCCAAAGGGATGTCATAACATACAAAAGCAGAGGGTTGAAATATGAAATCCCTGGTTTTTATTTGACATTTTCAGCTGTCTTTGGTGTGCTTGGATTAGGGACTTTTGAAATCTCTCATGCAGATGCCAAAGAGGTGCGCATGATATTGTTCTTTGAATCTTTGATGAAATTCTCTGAGTCATGCCTTCTGTTTATGCTTTTTGCCCTTTTCTGTTATAGCTTTCTGATACTTATTCTTCTTTTCTACCTTTTAACTGGAAGTTATGGTTAACTTTATCAATTATATACTATTCGTGTCCCATAGATGAGATACATTATCTCATTATCTGATTTCTTGTTGAACCTTGTGAAAAGGGATCAATCATATTCTGAATATGCATATGCAGGCAGAGTCATCATCAAATATTGGTGGCATGGAAAAACTTATTAATCATGAACGACAAAGATTAGAGGAACTGCTCCGAGCGAAAGGAATGCAACGCGGCTTTTATCCATTCTTTACCGTCTCTCTGAAAGGCCAGCAGGTGCCCATTTGAAATTACACATTATTTTGAATTGATTAACTGATTTTTTTTTTTTTTTTTATTACAATATGAACTATATTAGATGACTGCTTATATTAGGAAAATATTCCATAGCAAGAAGAGCCATGTTTTACAATCCATGTCTACCTATCATGGGCAATTCTGCCCATGTTTTATTGGTGTATTAATCCTTGTTGAGGTGCTTTGCCTGACATTCAACAATTGACAATTGAGTTGGAACAAAAAGGTCTTGGATTAAAACACGATCTTAACCATAATTAAAAATTCTGTTAATCTTGATTCACACACTGATTTATACCCGATATCATTGTTTCATGAAGTAGTAAGGACTGATGGCATATTGATGGTGTTAACACACGGTTCACATGGACATATTTATAATTGGCCTTCTGAAAGCAATACTGATTTTTAGAATTTCTTAAAACATCTTATTTATGCATTGTCAGATCATCTTCTGCACCTGCATTTTTCTAAAGTTATCATAGAACACATATTATCTTGTTATCTATTGTTTGAAATAATTATCATATATTTTTTTTTTTTATAAAAATACAAAACCGTGTATACTCTCGCATACCGCATATACTCTATACGGTACCCCAACCTCACACAAATCGCATACCGCACTGAGAAGTAGAGATTACCATATTTGTAGATATGATGAGCTTCTCCTTGGAAAAAGCCTGCCAATTAAATGCATTGGTTTACTCACTCAAAATCTTTGAGGTCTCGAGATTTCCCGAACCTCACCCCCTCCCCTCCCCCCCCCAACCACAAAAAAAAAAGACATAAAGAAAGAAAGAAAAAGAAAAAGAAAAAAGAGAAGTGAACAGGCTGCAGATGGGATTGGAGGTTTGGAAAGGGTGATTGCTTGGATTGAGCCATAGTCATATTTTCCGAAGACAGTCTTGACAAACATTTCCATTTTGCACTTCAAAATGGGGTCATCTAGCTGTTGTAAGTAATAGGGAGAAGATTTTTATGGGGTTGGACAAGGGATGGAATGAAAGTGTGTTTGTTGAGTCCTTGCATGGCAGTTTGCTCCAATAAAAGACGGGGTAGCATAGGGGTGCGGAACTTAGAATAAAAGAAGAGAGTTTTTTCGAGGAATTGGCTGTGGTGCTCCCCAATTGGTTCATATGGGTTAGGGTGCATTGTGTAGAAAATTCAATACTGGGCTCAGCTCCAACATATGAACTTTTTTGGATCCTGGAAGGAATGGCATGCTCTTTCCAACAATGAATATTCTGTGAAATTGGAAATTGATAGGACAAAAAATTTCGACAAACATGGCTTGAAGGGGGAACTTTGGACAAGGCATTAAGAGGCCTAAGACCTAACCTCCTGAGACACTATTTCACATTAAGGAGGTGGGTAACACATTCCATTGTTGCATTTTCCACCTGTGATTGCCTTGAACAGGCTTTACTCTTGTTTGGTAAAATCATAAAAACTACATGAGGTAATACATGTGTTTTTCACATCAAACAATCACCATAAGTTTGGTGGGGTATTCCTTGTTGAATCATGATACTTTAATCATTATGTGCCGTTATTCTCTATTATTTATTGGTAAAGCATTCAAGTTTTTTGTGGAGTTTTTTTTTTTCAGATTTTAGTTGCATAGTTCTATTGCTAAATTATCATTGCCTTGAATTTGGATGTTAAATGTATAATGTTTGTTAAGTTATTTTTCATTTTCATTTTTGTACTTCATCAATTGTAATGAACTATGGCACTATAAAACTAGTCCTGAATCGTCTTTAAATATCATTTAGGTTTCAATAAAATTCAAGATTCCTCCCTCGTGTGAAATCTCGCACCTTATTGTGGATCTTGTTTCACACCTCGGATTGAAAGTTGAGAAGAATGGTGGTGGTTCAGAAATGACATTGCATGCTTGGGAGAGGTTTTTGAAATCTTTATGTTCTGCTTTTCCTTTTATAATATATGTTGCATCATGCTTGTGATTGTTTCATTTTTCAAAAATCCTCTTCTCTATGAAAATTTTAAATGTTATCTTCACAAATTTCTCATTTCAGAGATGTGTTGACAAAACTGATGCATCCAAAGATTTAAAGGATTAAATTAAAGAAAAATAAAATTCTTGCTATTTTGTTTTAGTGGACCTCCTATTTTGTTAGAGTTAGAATTTAGGTTTTTATTCCTGCCTCTGGGCCTAATTGTTAGCAATTTGATTCTATAGGGGATTTTAAGTTGAAAAACTTAAAGCCTTTGAAATTAAGTCAATATACATATGAAATCTTTGGTTAATGAATGTTATTTTTTTTTACTTGGTATTTCAAAATTTGTCTCTCTTTTTCTTCTTTTTTCCTGAACATATAATCTCTCTCTCTTCTCTCGCCTTTCTTCTTCCACAGAATCACAAATAATTCTGCACATCCCAGTAAAACTCATCGACTTATAGCCATACTCTTCTTCTTAAACATTGAAACATAAAAATAAAAATGAACAGCCAAAAAACTAGGTTCCAACCCCCAAACTTTTGTGTAATAGCCTGTTCAGAATTGGAATAAGTTAGGAGCCTGCGTAGGTGGTGCAGTGCACTAAGAATCATGTGTGGTTTCATCCCCTGAATATGAGCTTTCCTTCTGTCAAAAAAGGTGAACTATGCCGGTGCCTGTATCGTCTATCGAGAAACTTGTCTAAGAGAAACCGTGTTTGACTCTACACTCATATTATGGATAGCATATGCTAGTTGCTATCTTTACCAGGCCAACATGTTTAGAGGGAATCTTATATGGAGTCTATCACTTGGATATAGCATATCCATGGATAAGTGATATATAAAAAAAAAAAATTGGTGACGAGAAACTGCATTATTATTTAGGAAAACCCTGGATGCATAGAATCTCCCTCGAATCCTGTATATTAGGTTAGAGATTTGAACTTAAAATCTGTGTTATCAAACCCCTGGCTCTAGCCAAAGAGCCATCCCTGCGTGGATTATAAGTAATATATATTACTGATGTCATATCAGAATTTCCTTGTATGTACTCTTCTTTCTCATTATTTGTGTAATTGTGTTATTTTAATTTTGTCTTAGGTGAAACATATCACCCAATCTGGACATGCATATTTCAAATGTATTTTTCTGTTCTAAAATTTGATTAAACTGTTGTTATGTCTGTTGTTGTGTCAGTGCGGCTGCTTGGCAACTCACTCTTAGTTCCCCAGAAAAGCGAAAGGAAATTGGCCAAGATGGTTTTCTGCATGAAGAGCAATATAATGAAGAAGGAAATTTGTGTATACTTATATTTCAGCCACTGATCGGCTCTGAGAACACTGTTAGTTCTTGATTTTCCTTGATGAATTTGGATTTTTTTATACCACTTGTTTTTGTATTTGATTTCTTTTTATCTGAATATATTAAATATATGAATTTGTTGTTGCTTGGACATCCTTACAGATATTGTGAAAAATTTCTTTCTTTCAGGAAATAGAATTTTTGAAACAGGGTAGCTTTAGTCCCGAGGAGCTCGATGCCTTTGTGAGTGCACTTAAACTAGCTAGTGGAAGAAATGTGAAGAGGACCTTGGAGAAAAAACCAAGAGGATATCCATACAAAAGGAGTGACAGTCAAACATCTATGGAAAAATTGATTGAGTCACTGGAGGCCATGGGAGTGAGAGCTTATGGACTAGATGAGCTCTGTGGAGTTCCTACGACTGGGATTATATCGTGGGATAATATCGCGGGCTATGATCAGCAAAAACGGTATGAGAAGATGAACATTTTTATTTTTATAATTAGATCATGCTCTATAAGATGTCTTCCATTTTTCTTCTATTAATCTTTCTATTCAGTTTTATCCTACACAGATTTTTTTCTGCACTCATCGCAACATCACAAGGTTCTCTTAATATTTTTCAAAGTAATACTGAATTTGAAAGTTGGAGATCATGTGTGCAAAGTACCCTTTTTGATATGGATGTTTGGTCTCTGCCAACCATCAAGTTAGTGTCAAGCTCGTCATGATGAAAGAAAGGCTTAATTGGCAAGAGTACTAAACCAAAATTATTTGTCACTGTGTGAAAGATACAACCCCTGTTTTTTTATAACATCTGTTTTGATTAACCTCCCATAGACATGCGGTATTCGAGAATAATCCAATAGATTCACCTGTTAAGGAAAAATTTTCGGTTCCTTGCTGACTACATCCTCAAAATTCCCTTCAAAGAGAAGATCTATTTTCTGAAGCACTTTTTCCCGGACTGACATATATCTCTGTATTAGAGCTCTGAAAATTGTTGCTATTTGTTACCAAAATTGGCCCGATGTCGTACAAAATTCCATTGAATAGCACTTGCAAGGGAACACACTCGACATGGTTTCCGCCCACCAAGAATGATATTAGTAATCCTGGGGAAGAAATAGCTTTGATATGTTGTTCTCAACAATTAGATATGGCTGGGAAAAAAATTCCATCTTTTCCCCTCCCGTATGATTCCTGTAATTTCTTTAGTACACAATAACCATTCACCAATCTAAAATTTCTAATGCACAAAATGCTGGTCCTAATTCTTCTCCATGTTGTTAATAGTATTGGCTCCACTTTTAGGCAAATGCTCAAATATATTTGTTTGACCACTCATGATAGCCGTTTCATTAATCACTCCTCCCCAATCTTATCCCATTGAATGTGAACATGTGAAGTCAACAAACAATACTCTATATAAGAAATCACAAGTTTCTGCATCACATCCAGAGCTAAGTGGGAATTTCTATACAGTCTACAATGATGGGACCAAACATGCAAATAGGAGCATCATCAATGTCTGGTAGTGAGGCATATCAATCTTCTTGATTCAACATAGTGATCAACAAGGACTACACGGTTTGATGGTGCCGTGGAGGAAAAGTGTTGTTACATCCAAATAGCTAATTTAGGCTGTTTAGAGTATCTCCTATTCATTATATTTTCTTGTTTTATGTGATTTTCGAAATTCACTTTTTAAATAACTTTAGGTGCCAATTTAGGCTGTTAGAGTATCTCCTAATTTTATTTTTTTGAAAAAGGATGTAAGAAACATTGTTGTATCTCATCTTCTAAGTCCAATACGATCTCAGGTGGTTGAATTAGAACCACATAAGTTCTAACCCTTCTCCTGCAAAGTTTGATGGAGTTGTTGCATGATCCGAACACAGATTTAGTGAAGTTTTATATGGTTGCGTTTTTTAGAGGTAGCTATAGATATAAGATAACTTGGAATTTGTTTGTGCCATTATAAGAAATCAGTCAATCACGTTGATCAATATTAAATCATGATCAGTTTTAGAGCAAACCTCGATATCATGTATGCTAATAAAGTGTTTCTTCTTTTTGGTTATGATTCCATCACTGTTCAACTAATGGATGGATGAGTTCTAGCATAGCTTGGATAAGTTGCGCATATACTGAAGTGTCATCCCCCATGTGCCACACGTGCCATGCAAGTGCGGTGCATGTGTGGTAATATTCCCGCACATGCGTGTGTGGAGCCAATTCACCGCACATCTTAAAAAAGAATTTTTAAATTTTGTAATGGCAGATTTGAAGATAACTTATCTCAAATAAATTTTTTTATTATTATCCTAGATCAGGCGATTAGATATAATCATGTAGTAATCTCAAATGTTATTAATTTAATTTGTTGTTAAAATGTCTTTGTATGAAAGTCGTATGTATTTTATAAAAAAGATTACATAATAAATATTTGTTTTCAAGTTATGATTTTAATTATCTTTAAATGACAGTTTGTATTCACATCCTTAAAATCATAAATTTTATTAGTATCCTTAGTATGAAGGGATTTAATGTGTAATCAGCTGTTTGGTTATATCATTAAATAGAAGGGATTGTACATGTACATGTATATTTAGAAAATAGTAGTTATGATTTTTAAAGTTTAAATGACATTTAAATATTTATGTAATGTATTATTATTTTTAAAAAACATCTTAGGTTTTACTGAATTTAAATATTTTAAATGACATTTAAGATGTGAGCTTGTTTATATTGATCTTCTTAAAAATCTTTTTTTTTTTTTGTTATATCCCTAAAATTAAATACTTCATTTTCTAAAGTGTTAGAAAATTAACCAATAAAAAGAAAAAATCAAAATTATTTTAGTATCCCTAAAATGAAGGGATTAGAAATTAACTAATGAATTGATAAAATTAAATCTTTTTATTAATTAGGAGATGAACAAGGTTTTAGCTACCTATTGGATTACACAATAGAAAAAAGAATAAATAAAATGGATGAAAACTAAAATGAATATATTCTAATATTATTTTTTTTAAAAATCAAAGTGCGACTGCATGTATGGGACATGCGTCCGCATGTATGGTAAATGCGGCCGCATATGCTTTTTAATGGCGGACCGCATATGTGGTTCACACGGCATTTTAAATAATTGGTTACGCCTAACTGGAGTGTCATGAAATATTTGGGCTATTGGAGATGTGAGGGGAAGGATTCTTCGACTAAATTATATGGATGTTTGTTGGGACATATACAAAGAGGTTGAGAATGTTTGATATGCGTAATTGGCTAGACATCCCATTACAAACTAAATGGGTCAAAGCATTGTACATTAAACATGATTTGTCAAATAATTAAAAGGTTTCCTCAATAACAACGTGGAATTGGCATCTAGGGATGGAAATGGGTTTGGATAAATGGGAAACTTGCTCTGACCCGATCCTATTGAGACATGTTTGGTCCCCTAAATGTTGTACCTAAACACGACCCACCCCAAACCGATGAAGATATGGGATGGGTTTGGGATCCAAGTGCAAAACCCATCCCTCCCATTTTACCTTGTTTAAATCACGTATATCATTCGAAATAAAATTATGATGCATAAATGAAACATTATTGTAAGTAAAACTAGCCCCATCATACCTTCTTTTTTTTTTAACAATGGTAAATACTTGAGCATGTATCAAATAATATTATATAACATATTAAGTAGAGATAATTATTTAGTTTTCTAAGCTTAAAAAAAAATAAAAAATATTGAAAAGTGTTTGAAAAATTGGGATTTAAATGACATGGGATGAGATGAGTTCAGGTTTTTTAAAAAACCTGTTGGGATAGGTTTGGGACCGAACAATCAAACTTTTCTCGGATTTATGATAGGATTTTGTTACCGGGTTTGGGTTCTTAATTGACCAAATTGGTTCCAAACCCGCCCCATTGCCATCCCTATTGGCATCTAGTAGATCATATAGACAATAAAATTATAATTGCCATGTTCTAGTTCAAACTTCAATAACTCACACCACGGAGAATTGTTATCATCATGAATACCGACATTATGTTAGCAGTATAAGGAGATGCCTAACCTTGGCCCATGTCGTTGGTGATTGCTTAGGGTGCGTTTGGAAACCCCCTTTTTTTTCCCCCCTAAACACCATCGATCCACCACTGACCACTTGAAGGAGGAAAGCTTTAGCCGCATCAATCACAGTTCCAGCCAGCCAAAAATACACCGTTGTCGATAGATTCGTCCACCTCAATTGTCCTGCAGTGTCAGATACAATCTTACCTTCTGAAAACTTCAATCTCGTCCCTATTTTCAGCATCTGAGCTCGAGCTACTACGGTGAGTCCATGGATCCTCTATTTCATTGTATATTGCCTTTATATGTCATTCCCCCCTAACCTATTCACTCATTTTTTTTTGTTTTCGTTTCAGATCTGTCCGGTTCATTTCAGTCTTGCAGATCAAACCTTAAGCTTGGCATTGTTGAAGATTTTCTAGGTATAAGAAAGATGAAAACCTTGTTAGTCTATGTCATATCCCTCTACATTCTCCATTGGAATATATCCATGTTTTCTTGGACAATTTCTCGAGTTTCAGTTGATCTGCATGTGAATTTTTTTTTTTTTCACATTTATGTGAAATGTGTGTCATATATACCAATGTGTTATGGCTCACCGTTCCTATTATAACTGTGTTATGCTCTACCAACCCTTTAATCATTTCCTATAATGTCGGATTAACCTACATGTTCACCCTGTATGCTATGCCACAATCATTGATTTTGTATATATTAGAGGTAAGAATTAAGTGTGTTTCTCTCATTGAATGCCTATGTAAGTGTGTTACTCGTACATTTGTGCATATGGTTCCCATTGAATGCCTATGTATGTGTGTTACTCGTACATATGTGCATGTGGTTCATATAGTATCATGTGAAGTTATATTCCTTCTGTTGTCTTATAAGAGTAATGTGGTAAACTCATGTGTAGTCATTTCATGAGTAGTCCATGTTATGTTAATATAATATTCTAGATGGAGAACAACAACCAACCGAATGTGACCTACAATTCCAAGAAGGTGGCCTTCAGGAAAAGGGGGAAGAGGCCACTAGACCCCAACAAAGTTGAGGCCGTGTGGGACGATGTGAAACATGAGGTGTTTGTTATAATCTTTTTAGAGGAGATGAGAATTGGGAACAAGCCTGGACTGACTTTGAATAGAGCCGAATATGGTAACTTGGAGAATTTTTTTTTCTAAAAAACAAAGGTGCATTACCTGAAAGACCAATTCAAAAACCACTGGGACACCACCAGAAAGGAATGGCATATATTGAAAGCTCTCCAAAAACAGACAGGGCTAGCGTTTAATGAGGTCACCAGGACATACGACATGCCAAGGGAATGGCGGATTTCCTTTGCGAAGGTACCACAATTGAATCATGTAATCTTCTATAAATTGTTATTTTCATATTGGTGAATTTCACAAGTACTAAAGTGTTTCTTTTTTTTCTTTTGTTTTTTTTGCAATCCAGAGACCCACCTTGGAGTTGAGAAGTTTTAAAATCATCCCCTACTGTTCGAGGAAGAATTAGACATTCTATTTGGTGGATGCGTTGCGAGGGGTAAGGAATATGTGGAGCCCAAACTTGGGATGGAATGAAAGTGCTATAGATGTTGACCATGAAAACAATTAGTCAATGCGCACCACAGGTTTGGCCGAGTACAGTGCCTCCAACTTCCAACATTGGGGAGGAAGCTACAAGCCCTTGTTGTCCAAACACTATTCCAAGTATTTGTGTGAAATCCTAGAAATGATGACAAAACTTGTGTATGGTAGCAGCGAAACAGTCCCCAATATTTCTGATACAACGATGATGGTGGACCGGATTCATGAGATTTCAGTGGACATGTCCAATGCAAAGAAATATATTTGGCTGTCCACTAGAATCTCATGAATCTGGTCCACCATCACCATTGCATCAGAAATATTGGGGACCGTTTCATTGCTATCATATACAAGTTTTGTCCTCATTTCTAAGATTTCACACATACGGTTGATTGAACGACCCAACTGTTGTTCTAGGCCTTTTTGCACCAACACGTATACGTATAATAGGGTTTGGACGACAGGGGCTTGTTGCTTCTTCCCCAATGTTGGAAGTTGGTGGCACTGTACTAGGAGATGGGGTGCCAAACATGTATTGACATTGACTAATTGTTTTTGTGGTCAACATCTATAGCACTTTCATTCCATCCCAAGTTTGGGCTCCCCATTGCAAGATGATGATGATAAGATGTACACATCCTCACCCCCCACAACGCATCCACCAAATAGAACGTCTAATTCTTCCTCGAACAGTAGGAGATAATTTTAAAACTTCTCAACTCCAAGGTGGGCCTATGGATTGCAAAAAAAAAAAGAAAGACTTTAGTACTTGTGAAATTTACCAATATGAAAATAACAATTTACAATAGATAACATGATTAAATTGTGGTACCTTTGCAAAGGAAATCCACCATTCCCTTGGCTTGTCATATATCCTGGTGACCTCATTAAACACTAGCCCTGTCTGTTTTTGAAGAGCTTTCCATATCTGCCAGTCCTTTCTGGTGGTGTCCCAGTGGTTTTTGAATTGGTCTTTTAGGTAATGCACCTTTGTTTATCCGGCCCTATTCAAAGTCTGTCCAGGTTTGTTCTCAATTCTCATCTCCTCTAAACAGATTCTGACATGCACCTCATGTTTCACATTGTCCCACACGGCCTTAACTTTGTTAGGGTCTAGTGACCTCTTCCCCCTTTCCCTCAAGGCCTCCTTCTTGGTATTGTAGGTCACATCCGGTTGGTTGTTGTTCAATATCTAGAATATTATATTAACATAACATGAACTACTTTTGAAATGACTACATGAGTTTACCACATTATTCTTATAAAACAACATAAGGAATATAACTTCACATGATACTAGGCCTGTCAACGGGTCGGGTCCGGACCCGACCCGACCCGGACCCGATTACACGTGTAATATACCCGACCTGATTTGGACCCGACCCGGCGGACCCGAACAAACAAACGGGTCGGGTCCGGGTCCACCCCGCCCCGACCCGTTGGACCCGATTGTTTTATTAAAATATGCTCATATATTATAAGACAATTAGTATTAGTTGATACATAATTTTATTTCTTACTTAACTTATTTTTGTATCTACAAGTTCATAAATCATAATCATAACAAGCCTATAAATCGGTTTGTTTTGGACGATTAACTTATTAGCTTTTGAATTTGTATGATTAATTAGTTTGTTGCATGATTTATGTTTATTATTTAGGTTAATATGTTAATGTTTATTGTTTTGAATGTTGTTTAGGTTAGTTATGTTTATTATTTAGGTTAATATGTTTTTTATGTTAGTGATTATTGTTTTGGATGTTGTTTAATAATTCATTTACTTCTTTTAAATTATATAAAATTATATTCAAACATAGTCTCATTAACAATAATGTTTTATTACAAAAATTTTTAAATAGAATGATAAAGCAAACAAATACATGAGCTCTTCTCTCTTTTTTTTTTTTATTTTTTACCCAACCATCTGGGTCCGACCCGACCCGGGTCCGGGTCCGGGTCCACACTTGCCCGGACCCGCCGGGTCCTGTCACGGGTCGGGTTCGGGCCCACCCCGACCCGACCCGTTGACAGGCCTACATGATACTATATGAACCACATGCACATATGTACGAGTAACACACATACATAGGCATTCAGTGGGAACCATATGCACAAATACGAGTAACACACTTACATAGGCATTCATTGAGAGGAACACACTTAATCCTTACCTCTAATATATACAAAATCAATTATTGTGGCATAACATACAGGGTGAACATGCAGAGTAATCCGACATTAGAGGTAAGGATTAAAAAATTGATAGAGCATAACACAGTTATAACATAAACGGTGAGCCATAATACATTGGTATATACGTCACATAAATGTGAAAAAAAACTAAAAAATCACATGAAGACCAACTGCAACCCAAGAAATTGTTCAAAAAAAGATGTATATATTTCTATGGTAAAGGGACATTGCATATGCTAACAAGATTTTCATCTTTCTTATACCTAGAAAATCTTCAACACCACAAGACAAATCGGGTGGACGGATCTATCGTCGATGATGTATTTTTGGCCAGCTGGAATTGTGATTGATGCGCCGAAGCTTCCCTCCTTCAGGTCATCAGTGGTGGATCCATGGTGTAATAGGTTTTCAAGAGAACCACCAAAAAAAAAAAAAGCGCCATAAAAAGAAACTGAGAGATGAGTGGGCACTGACTTTATAAAAGGGTAATTCTTGGGTTTTCTGAAGGTTGAAATGGTCATTTGGCCAACCAGTATTGGCTTTGAAGACCGACGCTTCCAGGGGAAAGCTTACCGTGACTACTTTATAAAACACGATTTTCAAGGCAAGAATTGACCCGAATCCACCGAGTGATTTCAAATTAACCCGAGGCGTTTGGAAACCCGATGGAAGCTTTTTGACCGAATGAAAAGCAAATGCTACCCAAAACGGGTGGTATGGGCACTCACCTCATTATCACCTCACACGGACTTACTAGGTTCTTGTCTAGCCCAATCCGCCATCCCTCAATAAACCACATGTCCCCGTGTGGGGTTGTACCCAACCCATTATAGAGCATGCATGACTCTGATGTCAAATGTAATTCCCCAAGCCTAGATAACATATCATTTATTTGGTATGTTCATAAGGCTCATGGTTTTAAGGCATTTTGGTGTACAAGAGTTGTATTCACGTATAAACACAAACCATCTTTTTCCTTCATACTTTATGGGAATAAACCATGGTACGAACAATCACCTGATCCTCACTCCCCATGGACCTATTGGGCTCTTGGGTATCTTAACCCACCACTGCTCAACGGAAATATCATTCTTACATACGAGGACTTGTTTTGAAGCCATGATTACGTTGAGAGATAAAGCATATTGTATCTAGTGTGTAAGATGGGAACATTACATTTGGTATTAGCATTTGTCTATTATGTGGTAGATTGGTACAACCCCATACGAGACTTGTGAACCATTAAGAGGGTGGTGACTTGTGTGACCCATTGAGAGAGTGGTTGATGGATTAGCTAAGAGCCCTATACACTCGTTGAGATGAGGTGAATTCACACACCATGATTCAGTTATGTATCACTGAAGAGGAAGAAAATAGCTTGTACTTAGATATGAGCACTACTATTACAAGACACATTTTAAAGAGGGACAAAGCAGAAAATATTTAACTTTGGGGTGTTGCAACGTGTATCCATATATTCCTTTAACAATGTTGGGTCTTAATTCTACACTTGACAATCACTAATTTTGCTTTATATCCCAGTTTGATACCCCAATATGTGAACAAGCATAAGATTGAATGTCAGTGATACTGTGAAAAATGATAGTGCCAAGAGAAAAAAATGATATTTATACATTGATGGACTAATTGTGGCTTGTGGATCATCACGTCTTATATTTATATGATTTTTTTTTTCTTGAAAGGAAAAGGGAAACATTAATGGTTTAAATTTTCCATGACTTCTTCTAAATAAGAAAATGCTATTTGTTTATATATGTTTAATGGTTGTTTTTTCACAGTGAAATAGAGGACACCATTTTATTGGCACTACAGAGTCCTGAAGTTTATGATGACATCGCCCGTGAAACCCGTTGTAAGTTTGAGTCTAATCGACCGCGAGCTGTGCTTTTTGAAGGCCCACCAGGTTTGTTTATTTTCTTCCTCTCTTTTTTTCAAAGTACAAAGAGGTTGTTCTTATGAAGAGATAAATGACTAAATTGTAGGTATAATTGTCTCAGGGCTGCAGATATGAAGAGAGATAATTTAATTGTATCAGCTGTTAGTCATTACCTTAAAACAATTATCAATGCAACTGTTTCATACATAATAGCTTTATCAAAGAGACCATCAGTTCTGGAAAGAGTGAATTTCATATGGTTGCATAATCATGTTATTATAATCAATTCTCTATTGTGCCCATTAGTCCAGGTGCATGGCAATTTTCAGTAAAAAAATCCCACCATTATACAGATCTGGGACCAAGCAAACGAGCAACAGAATTGTGTGTGTGATTGATAGTATGTAAAGGGAATTGTGCTCTATTCCATGCTTTTTTGAGAGACATGTATGGGAGATGCTTCACGGCTGGTTTGGTTGATGCTTCACTGCTCCACAAGGATGGAGATTGATTTTTGGCACATTAGAGGGTATGTGGGAGGTGGGAGGACCCTGATGATTAGGGATGATAGAAGTGTGAAGGCAAAAATATCTCAACTTTTTGTTCCGACTGTGGTTTGCCCTGTTCCCGGAATCATACTTTGTTCCGTGGCATGCCAGTCTAAGTAGAAAACATATGGGAGATGGTAGGGCGGTCCATTCAGGATAGGGGTCAGTTTTATGTAGGGGCTAGTAAAGTATTGTACATGAGGTGTAAATTTATCATTGAGGAGTAGGATGGGGGTGGCGGGTTGGGGATTGTTGAAATCTCTTCTACATTCTCCATTCCGGCCTGTGATGTTCTTTTCTTTTTTATGCTTTGGTTTGTATGCCTCTGTTTCTAATGGAATAGCAGTAGTGCGTCTATCTTTAATTAAAAAAAAAGCAAACCACATGCAGGCAGTGAAAAATTAGATCAGCAGCATGCTGGCATTGGAACTTGTACCAACAGAAAAGCAAGGAGAAAAGAAAAAACTCAAATAATTACACGCAACAAATGCTCCATAAGATAGTGAGTATACTGCAGTGGTGAAGTCTCTACATCTCAAACAACCAATCAAATGGAGAGAGGTATTATTACCACCAAACCTTCACAAGCAAAAGAGTTTCTCGCTGTGCATAATGTAAAAAGAAACTTATCCTCAGATAGAATTGTGCTCGAGTGCAAAAATGTGAAGTTTTAGAAAATGAGTAACCTTTTTGTGAAAGAGAAGTGAGAGAAAACTGTATCTTAGTTTATGTAGATGGATACAAACTAGGTAGATATTCTACATCATATCTGGTGTAGGGTTTCAGGTCCAATACAATTCAATTGAAAAAAAAAAAAAAGAGAAGATAGGTAAAAAAAATAAAAAAAACGGAGATTATGCAGCTCCTCACTTTTATTAAAATCAGTGTTCCAACAATCCCTTCTAGGCAGTGATTAATTCCCCGCCTAAGCCTAGGTGGCCGCAATTCTCTTAGGCCTAGTCGCCTTTTCGATTAATCCTTTGTTGACTAATAAGTTCATTAAGCTATCTTACTTGTTATATCTGTTAATTGATTTTTGTATGCTATCCCTAATGTGTTTTATTGTCGATTTTGTTTTGATGTTACTTAGTTATCATTCTGTTGTCTAAAATTTTATTTTAACAATTTAACTATATACACAGATATATAGATGTGTGTGTGTGTGTGGTATAACTATTATCTATATAATATATATATTATTTTTTATTATTAAAAAAGTGATTGATTAATCCCTTATTAGTCCCCACTTAGTCGATTAATCTCTAGTCGGGACACCAACCGGCAACAGCTCGACTAGTGCCTAGCACTTTTACAACATTGATTAAAATGTTCATAGTAGTGTTTAATTGAAATGACCATCCCTAATCATTCAAATAGACAGAAGGAATCATAAAGGAATAAAAAAGCATAAATTTACCTCCATTAACTGCTGGTCTAACAATGGCCTTGTTATTATAATGTAGCATGTGGAGTTTTGAGCTTGGCTGGTTCGTATGAAGAGACCTCCTCTTCGTAGGACAGGCCAAGCTGGGTTGTATTTTTCTTTTGTTGCTTTGGTGTTGTACTTCCCTTTTGGGCATTCTCTCTTATTTATAAAATTTGAGGGCAACTGCCTACCGTTTCTTCAAAAAAAAAAATATGGATCAGGTCATCCGCTTCCAACAGTTACATATATTTCATGCTTTTACAACAGGTTGTTGGTTTAAAAATCTCATTAATCATATGAATGATTGTTTTGACCAACTGAAATGGCCAATGGACAAATGTAGGAGCATGTAATTATGTTGAATTTTTGTCACTTATCTAATATTATTAGTGAATTGAGTTGCCTTCATTAGTCGTCTGGAATTGTCCTAGTAGTTTTTGTCAATAGTTTTTTTCTTCCTTTATTTGCATACCATTGATTTTGTGAGACTTATTCTGATTGCATGCTTGCTGAGAAGCGTAAAATTTGAATGTTTTCTGTTTTTTCTCATCATGGAACTGTTATTTTCAGGCACTGGAAAAACATCTTGTGCTCGTATTATCGCTAACCAAGCGGTAAGTAACGTCATGTTTTTATCAAAAAAAAAAAGTAACCTCATGATTTTTGTTTCTTGGGTAGATTTTTGTACTATATTGAAGACATGTGCCATAATAGGTCCATTTTGATGGGATAAAGCTTGTTGTTCCTGTTGCTCGATTTCTGAGACTTGAGCTTACTACGCTATTAAAATTGTTAATGTTGAATTTACTATTGACGTAATTTTACATGGGGTGCAAGTATTTGGCACCTTTTTTATGGAATATTTACATGAAGCAGTTGAAGTTTATTTTCTTATCCTAACAAGTCACTGATAAGGTGACTTTTTACTTGTAAAAGATCAGTACCGGATTAAGTGGCATTTATAAGTTACAACTATTCGTGAATTGTTGGAGACAAAAAAAATAGTGTACTTATGACTTCATCCTTCGCTTTACCAAATGCTCACATGACTCATCGCAGACACGTTGTCTCCTATTCCTAAGCCTTGCATATCTTAAGTATTCAGTATGGGACAGCATGCCCATTTTTAATTTTTTGTAATAGTCTAATCAATTTTAAAAAAATGCAAAAAGAAACATGAACTTTGCTAGAAAGATAAGAATATTTTGGATTGTACTATAAGCTTGTTCATTTTTAATGATTTCCTATTCAATCAGTGGTGGAAAATTCCATGCTGATTTTGATATGATCTCTATTTTTATTTTGGTTCTTAGTTTCTTGTTCATCAGCTATCATTATAACCTTCTCCATCTCAGGGAGTTCCCCTGTTATATGTTCCTCTGGAGGTTGTCATGTCAAAATATTATGGTGAAAGTGAACGCTTATTCGGGAAGGTTTTTTCACTTGCTAATGAGCTTCCTGATGGAGCCATTATTTTTCTGGATGAGGTAAATCTTTTAAATTGTCAATGTGAGGATAAGTTAATGCAACATTTTTGTATTCCTTGTTACATTATGTCATTATCATAAATGAAATGCTTTTCTTGGAAGATCATGTTGATGTGGTTCATTTAATTCCTTTATAATTATAATGGTTGCAAGGTGGACTCTTTTGCTGCTACTCGGGACAGTGAAATGCATGAAGCTACGCGTAGGATATTGTCAGTATTGTTACGGCAGGTCATAATGGACTTTCTATTGCATTATGATTCCATCTCAATGTTTTTATAGATGAGTTTCATTGATTGTCCATGCAACATATTTGATGATAGTTCTCTCTTTTTAGCATGTTTTGCTTGAGCGCTTGTTAACACAGGTTTTTGACTCGGTAGTTACTGCCAGTTGCCTTCAAGTAAATAGATTGCTTTTAGTACTTCTGAATTTAGTCAATTAATTTGACCTTCATAATAAATGTAAATTCAACTTGCTTTAGAATATTTTGAGTGTAAAACTCATCATGATTATTGTATCAAGTTTCTCCTCTCATTTTATAATTTGTTAAATATCCATTAATTGATAGTCTCAAATATATAATGCGAGAAGGTTATACTAAGATCCTTAACTCCTCTAGTAAAATATAAAAAAATATTTAAATTCCCTTCTCTCCCTTTCATTGTTCACTGGACTTGTATATTAAATTGGACATTTGGCTGGATAATTTTTCTTAACCGAAATTATATAAAACCATGCCATTTCCTTCCTCATGTAGACTCTTTCCATGTCTAGTGTGTAAAGTTGCTCATTGCTTGCATAAACTTAAACCGTATAATTAACAAGGTAATTCAACTCTTGATCATCTCATGTTTTTGCCCCAGTCTTGCTCATCAACTGGCCTCATTGGATTGAAGAGCACTTAATATATGGTTGATGTCAAGCTAAACTCAAATCATTAAATAGTTTGAAGTCTTGATAGTTTAGACTTTGATCCGTAAGTTTGACCTTCGTTGAGGCTTATTGGTATGTAATTGTATGGTCTTTGTTTCTCATGGTTCTAGAAATTTTGTCAATGTCCACTGTATGAGGATATATGGTTCTTGAAAATTGTCGATCATGGGCCATGAGGCTGCCTGTAAATGCATGGGCCAATTGTTTGACTAGGTATGCATAGACCATTAGGCTGTGCTTGTGAAGGCATGGATATATATGGACCATTGGGCTGTTGAGATAGGCTGTTGTAACTTATGAGGTTCATTCACCTACTTAAATATCTGAGCCAAGGTTGGTTAACCATCACCAAGGGGGCAACTGGTTGTCTTCTGTGGGTGAAAAATTGGCGGAATTGGGAGACTATTGTAGTTACTTTATCATTTCCAATATTGTGCTATAAAAGATCTTCAAGAAAGCGATGCTGGCATCAATGTGACACCCAGCGTTCTTCAGGGCCTTGTAAATATTAAATAAGGTGGGCTTCTTGGTCGAGTCTTTCCCAATGCGCTACTTGGGACTTTGGTTGTCTCTAGGGCACATTTTAAACGTAGATTGGACACTGTTAATCAGCCACTTTGAAGAAGACTTGACAGCTAGTAAGGTAGACATCTTGGATGATGATGTCTGACATGCTCGCATGAGATTTCAACTTCCCGAAGATTTATTTGCAGAGAGGACATTGCCAAATAAGTATTATGGTATCTGCAAGTGGCTGTTTTTTCATTTGCATTATCTAATGCATCAAGAAGGTTGGGGTCTTGGCTTGAAATCGTTGGCCTGCATCTGAAGTTTGGGGTTCAGACAATGCTGGTGCTATGACCGCCTTTTGACATGCTCGAGTTGTATTTTATCTCGTGTTTGGTTTGTTTGCCCACCATGTGAATGTGAGCCCCCAGTTGCCCCATCACCTCGTCCCAGTTCTTCTGTGGTTCACATCGACAGTTCATGTAACTGCACCTCAGCCTTCTCTCACTATCTTGTCCTGGTAGGTATCACTTTTTGATCTTGTCCAATAAGATAGAATTGGAAACCGTAATATCAAATGATGCAAATTAACCTACACATAAAAGAAAAAAAATTACAAAGGGACATCTGAGAAGAAAAATGAAGAGAACTCTATTACTCAAACACAAACCTAAACTACAAGTTGTGAATGCTTTGTCAAGCTCAATCTAACATCCAAAATTTTAAAATTTGAACTTTTACGTTCAACAGGGGTCCTTTTTATAGAGTTTCTAATCCGACTTGCGTCGATTGGGAGAGGATAAAGATTTATTATGGTTGATTGCTAGGAGAATAAATTCACTTATGGTCAATGGTTAAGGTGTTCTACTCGCCTTCCCATAAATGTTGAGGTTAGAATTTTGGGAAAGTTTGGGCCAAGTCAGTGACTAGGTTTGTTATTGCGGCAACTAATGGGGATAAACCATTAGGGGGTTGACGGTTAAGGGCTTGTAACCATTTTCAGCTATACTTAGTGGATCAGACAACTCCTCATGATATTTATTGAGTGAGCTATGGTTTGTCCAGCGCAGCCATCCAATTGTCTTTTCCGGGTCACCTGTGGTCCTGACACTTCAAGTTTCCTAAGTGTCGCATACCACTGCCTTCTGTTGCCTAGCTGCTTCTCTGTAGCTGTTGCCTCTTACTGGGTGTGTGTTGAGCTTGGGCTTGGGCATTGGACCCCAACTTGGAGTTGATTGAATTATGAGCTGGGACCCGAGTTGCATCGTGGCGCCTTAAAATCTGAATATATGCTTCCTGGAGAGCAGACCAACCAATTTTCTCACTGAACTATTCAATCCATTGTCCAATATTAACTTGCTTATTATCCTCCTGTGTGTGCTGCAGAAGACAGTTTCAGAAAAAGTGAGAAATCATTTTTGAAATCTGCCACAAGGGAACTTTCCTACCTGTTACACTTGCTTATTGTCATACTTTGAATTATTCATGAAATACAATGTTATTCAATACAATGATTGCTAAGTCATTTATATCTTCTTAGGGAAGGTTCGTTATGTTATTATGCTCTTTACGCTCAAATGTTTTTTTCCTTTCACTTTTCTTCTTGTGTGGGGGTGGCTATAGATTGATGGATTTGAGCAAGACAAGAAAGTGGTGGTGATTGCTGCGACAAATAGGAAGCAGGACCTTGATCCTGCTCTTATCAGGTAAATTTTATGCATGCTATTTTTCAAGTCAAATCTTGAGTAAATCAAATGTTCATTGCATACAATTATTGCTATTTCCCTCTTGTTATCATACCATATTGTGTTTTATAACCACACTTATTGGAACAATTTGTTTATCTTTTTTCTCAGCCGATTTGACTCGATGATCACCTTTGGCCTTCCAGATGCACAAAATCGTGAGAAAATAGCTGCACAATATGCAAAACACTTGAAAGAATCTGAATTAGCTCAATTTTCTTCTGTTACTGAAGAGTAAGTGCTTAGGTTTTGTGCTCAAACTTTTTCTATATTAAAATAAAACAAAACTTTCATGATGACTACTGATGTCACTGAATGTTTTTCTTCCCATTATTGCATCAGGGTTTTAGTTTTCACTGTTTCCTTTCTGTTGGTCATTTCGTTTTTAGACTGGCATTGCATTGCCTTACAATTTATTATCATGTTACCATATGGTCTCTCTAATATATGTGCAAGTGAAATTTTAGACATGAAATTATAAGCATTCATATCTAAAGTCACTAGGTATTGTTATAAATTGTACAGTTCCTTTAAAATGCCCAAAAGATATCCTTATGGATCCTATTTTTTTACTCGAAATATGTGATGATCTTTATTCATTTTTCATTTCAAGAAAAACGTTTGGCCCAATTTTTAAAGTAGCGTTCACGATGGATGCATAAAACCTTCACAATAGATCACCCATTCTCAAAGGCTGCCTAAGCTTCTTTAAAATTTGGAAAATTAAACAGATACTACAAGATTTGTTAAAATTTATTTAATTTGGAACAAAACTTATAGGTTTGAAATAAGTTGTTGGAGAATTACTTAATGTAATTAACCAACCTGCTCTTAGCATAACATAACATAAGTTGCAAAATTTAGACCTTCTCATGCATTTGATGCCCGTTGTGTACCATCCTAAATACTGCATATGCTGATGAGTTTCAGTCATGCACATTATGCTGTTATGTTTGATATTTTAAAGCTGATGCAATACAGCAGTTGGTACGTTTCGTAGTTTTTCCCTTTAACATGAAGGTATAGCAATATTCGAGTCATGTGGTGGTCTCATCAGGGAATTATTCCTCAAATTTCCTTTCGTGAACATCCTCAGCACTTATCATTTCATTGAAGTTGATCATACTTGAATGTTTTTGGTTAATCATAATATGGCATTCATCTGGATTACCATAAAATAACCGATTCATAGAAAGTAGTTATCAACCAAAACAACTGACAGGATCCTTGTGCTTCCGAACAACTCTACTACTCTAGCTCTTTAATATGTTTTTAACCTATGCTATATTCAGAATGTCTGGAAGAGATATCCGTGACGTCTGCCAGCAAGCAGAACGACGCTGGGCATCTATGGTACCGCTTATTCTTTTTACACAGTTTAATTCCTGTTTATTTCACATAAATTTTATAACATGATATGCTGTAATATTGCATCCATAGCTAATTCGAGGCCAAGCACCAGCTGATGGTGAAGGGAGTCATCTTCCGCCTATCCAAGAATATATCAAGAGTGCCGAGCAACGCCGAACGGCCTTATTGAACATTTCGGATAAAGTAAGCCAGAGATCTGAACGCCGTTCAAAAGAGAAGGTTGCATTGCTATAGATAGAGCCGTTGGAAAGGTATGTTGGTTAACTCTATATGAATCCATTGCTAGTTCCATTATCAAGTAATTGGCTTCTTCACTCAGTTCTCATTTTCAGGAGGATGGATGGCCTACAAACAGCTACAAGTAATTCTTTATGTCAGTAAATTCTAATGTAGCCTAATACCGTAGAAGTTCTGAAAATGCGCAATTTTTTTTATTTTGTTTTATAATCTTCCAAATAAATGTAATAATAATTAGGTCATCACCAAAGAACATGTTGCACAGTGTAAAAGTGAACTCCTTTTCACCCTTCTATGATTTGAAGAGTAGTGCTTGTTTTGATATTCTTGCAGCTTTTTCTTTTTTTACCATGTATTAGAAATTGGAAAATGTTACACTCAATCCAATTTATAGTTCAAAACTCAGACCTCACATGTTTTTTTTTTTTTAAATCATATATTTACTTCATGAATTAAATAATATCATTTATAGAAATGTAAAAAAAATTCAAAGAGGTATATACCTCGATACAGTGATGGAGTAAGTAGAGGGGATTTATGATGTATATGAGACTATTTGAGATTGTAAAAATGAAGTGTAACCAAGCTTTTAGAAATTTGAGGTATGTTGGACTTTGCTTGGTGATAACCATCTTTAATGTAAGGTAAGGCATGAATTGTGGCATCTACAATTATTTATTTATTTATTGAAATATGTTCACTGGATTCACACACTGCCCGGGGTGATATTATCTCTGGGGTTGGGTGATGTTCAATAAGGATTGAGAGCAAACAGGCCTAAAGATGAGTTTAATAGGTGTGGTTATGTGCATATAACTGTTTTGAAGGGGACTGTTATCACTCACCATGGTCCTTGTCCTTACTGTTAAACAAAACTTGTTGCAATATATATTACAGAGAAACTGAAATGAAAAGAACAAAAACTTTGACGAGGACAGGGGAGACAAACATGACAGTAAATCTGAAACAGTACACATGGATATTACAAGGATGTGACAATGAATAAATAATTAGATAATATATCCAAAACTGATGGAATTGAAATTAGGACTGAAAAAATAATAAAAAAATAATTTAAAAAAAAAAACTATTTAACAGCACTCTATTTATAAACTACATAAAAAGTTTGATATGATTACGATCATGATTTGGGCATCATATGGCCTTATGTGAGTACAAGCCTCACAACATTTTTATTAAAAGGTTAAACTATTGTGTTACGTAGGAAGCAATGAAGCATTGCCCACACCGTGTCTGTTCAGGGTCCAATGTATGTTCGAGTTCAATAAAAGTATTTTTAGAACTTCTGAAATGTGCCTGACATGTGTCCATGTGTGGTGCCCCATGTCCCATACATGTTAGATACTGACACATTCATTTTACTGTACATGCTTTCTCAATTCACTTAACAAAAGTTAAATGTAGTCCCATGAAACAAAATTATTGATACACTACACGCAGTACGATAGCGATAGTACATGGTCTTTAATTTTATTTTATTTTTCTTCTATAATATATTATTGTTTCATAATATATATTTTATTTAATATAATAATATGTGTTTTAATATAAGAGTGTATAATTATAAATAATATAACAAATAAAGTGAACTGTGAACTGAGATTGCACGTAAGGCTAGACATCATTTACCTTGACGGACAGAATCCTGAAATAGTGCATTGCCATGATGCCCTCCACAGCTACTACTGGAAGACCATTAAGCAAAAAAAAAATACTGAAACTAATGATAAACACCAACATTTAAGCCCAATTTGGATTCAAGATCTAAATATGGGTTTTCCAAAACTCTAGGAGCCTTTTTTTTTTTTTTTAAAGATAAAATGGTAGGCGATCTTATTAGGGAAGAGAGCCCAAAGAGAAACAAATGTGATTAGTCATAGCCAAAGAGGATCCGACTAGAGAACCAACCAAAGAAAAAAAAACATCAAAAAGCGAATTTGTTGTTTACGTACTCCACCATCAGAGCCCCGGCACAATATACACCCCAATTTTTAATCAAACCGACCACCGCATCCCACGCATTCTTCGCGTACGGCGTTGGTCCCCTAAAGATGGTACCCAGATCACTCACGTGAGCACTGGGATGAAGGATGCGAAGATCTTGGCACGAAGGTTGCAATCACCCATCTTCCTCTAGGAGTTAACAACCCAGCATTTGAAAAGCCTTATTCCGTCAACTTTTACGATCGAGCTGGGAAGGCTATCTCCGCACGTTTGTCCCAGTCCTAGGAAAAATTCTTTCGAATAATTGCCAACAAACAGGTGGATAAGTCAACCACAAGACTCAAACCCATGACCTATCGATAACACCGCTAAACCTTGAACCGTTGTGCTATGACCACTAGAGACAAAAATAAAAATGTAAAACAGAAAAAAAAAAAACTGAGTTTGTTAGTGAATAAAGACATGAAACACTACCGAATCGTGAAACACCCAAATCTGTTTGGTTCCGCAATAGAGATTTTATTAAAAAAAAAAAAAAAATTATCTCCAAATTATGCCCCACCGTACATCCAAATAGGACCTTATAAAGTTCAAATACATGGAAATAATGAGCAGAATAAAAGAAGTGAAGGTCATCGATTTTCCGAAAAAAAGTGCTCATCTTTTCTCGACACAATGAGCACTTCATCAGCAGGTAGTACACACTATCTTCCTTCTCATTATGCAACATGCATGGAACATTGCCATTGCGCACCCATTTTCTTCTTCTCACTATCTCAGATACAAGCTTCTTTACTCCTACCAATCAGTCTAGGAGTGGTTTTCTGGTCACCATCATCCATGAAGGCTGCAACAGGATCCACACAAAACAATTTCTTTTTGCTTCTACTTCTGCAAACTGTGTCATTCTTCTGATTCACTAAAGTTGATTCCTTGCAATCATTCTAGCAGAGGTGTTAAGAAGGATGGTGGTGATGGACAAAAACTTCTTGAAAGACTACTTTGAGGAGGAACTTCTCTGGAGAAAGGCAAGACAAGAGTTGGTGTTGGATGGGAACACAATGAGGTTCAGGGAGAAATGGCATTTTCTTAATGTAGAGATGAGATAAAAGATCATAAAGACTGGACATTTATGGGGCTAGAAAAGAGACATGAGACAATCTATTTCCAAATGAAGTTTCTCGCTTCAAACATTCAGGGTCTAAAGAAGACAAGAACATTCGAAAGGCTAGATAATGTGATGATGCAAGGTGTTGTTGCATGCTACATCAAAGGATTCCCCTGCATTCCATTGGTTGGTGTAGGTTGAATGCTATAATTCCAAAGGCTGTTATTGGATTTCACAGGGCATTTTGGTGTGCTGGAAGAGGATGAGATATGAGCATAGTCCTAAGGGTAAGAAGCTTGCTAACTCTGTTTTTCTACAAGAAAGGAAGTATCGACTGCAGTGAATTTCCTCTCGGATGTGTGATGCCAAAGATGGTTCAAGAAGGGCAATTCAGTGAGATGACTGAATGAATCGTTCTGTACTTGGCAGGAGGCCATGGCGACTCTTGATGGAGCCTGGTATAAATTATCAAGGATTGGGGTGAGTTTTGAAGATTATTAATCAAACCGGTAAGAACTCTTATTCAACGGAAGGGCGATTATATCGAGGAGGTGGAGGAGGAGGATGGGAGACTGTATGTTGTTTATCATGGGTGGGCTGATTTTGTTGAAGCTGGGCTGGGGATTTGGTGAACTTTTAGCAGGGGTTCCAAGTTGTAGATTTCTGTTGTGATTGTTATATAAAATTTGAGAGATCCTCTTCTTTGATGTTCTAGGGGCTTTCAGAGTATTAATCTAGTCAGGGAGAATAATTATTCCCTATACATATATATCATGAAGAAATCAGGTTTATAGTGGGAGCAGGATGAAGATACAATTATGGGTAGACAATTGGATACCAAGGAAAATTAGTCAAGATCTTTCTCAAGGCTATTTGGGTGGTGGCTGACAACAATGACAAAGTGAGGATGAGGATACTTTGGCATCCAAGAATATGAACAGCCTGACAGAAGATGAGATGAAATTTATATAATTAAAAATCAAACAAAAAGATATTCAAATAAAAGTCTTTTCTGCATCTCTTTCAATATCAACAATCAACATCTCAATATGATACACATCTTTTTCAAAGATTGTGAGACATTAATGGTTAAAATATATGAAAAACAAAACCACTGTCCAACTTAAGAGTTATGAGTTGGAAGAATAGGACAATGCCAAAAAATAAAAAATAAAAAAAATCTCATCAACACATATACACATGCATGTTACAAGGTTAATTTGAATTACTGATAGATTAAAACAATATAAAGCAATATAGTCACAAACACCATGTAGCAGTCCGAAGTGTGAAACATTCGCCGACTCTGTAGATCCTTTTGGTATGCACAGAAAAAGGAATAAAAAAGACATTCTTAGAATAATTGAAAAACTAAAATTTCCATTGATAATGATTTGTACATATCCTTCACATGTTTATATAAGGTGTTGCGACTTAAGTTTGCTTGCAAGATGCACAAAAGGATAAAAAAGATCATGTGGATCAGAAAAGGAGGTAATAGTAGATTTTCTGTCAAATCCTTCTATCTGATCCTCGTCCTCGGTCTTCTCGATGGGGAACTAAAGTAGAGATTACCAATAAAATTCAAAGAGATCAGGAGAGTCAAGTCTGCTTTGAAGATTCAAGCTTTTATGTGGCATGTACTTTTGAACAAAATCCCAAGGAGAATAGAGAAAAGTAGGACAAGAGGAACACTGTGTGCACTATGAATGAGGAAGTTGAGACAACAAATGACTGTGTGTGAAGAAATAATACATCCAAGGCATTTCATATACCTGAAAAGATGCTGGGATACTTTCATAAACTCAACAAAACAAGGTATACATTGTCAATCCAAACAACTGATTCCACATGTAGTTCATTGTAGTGTGTGTCGTCTGGCAAGGAATCAAAAGACACGTGGATCACTGGGAATAAGAAATATTCCAAAGTAAATTAAGTTGATAACATATTGGACAAAATAATTAAGAATACCTAAATTACCCAAAAAGGAATCCCTAGGGCCCAGAGAAAATACAACTTCAGTGCTAGTTCAGTGAGAAATACAACTTGTCTCCCATTTTGATTGTTTGCCAAATTAATAAAAATCGGTGTACAATGTACCGTTATCTCAAAAGAAAAAGAATGAAAAGATATATTCAAATGAAAGCAGAGTTTTTTTTTTAGATAAAAAGGAAAATTATGCAACAAATGTCATTCAATCAGTGATCTTCTACAATGGGAGATGTTGTCTCCCCAAACGATGAAAAAGCCAATAACAATAATCATGATGATAAATATGATAATAGTAATCAACATACTACTCCCAATCTCCTTGTTTTGAGGCAAAGAAAGCCAAATTGCCTTGAATTGGCAATACCAATAAGGACACCGTAGGACACAAACTCGCCCTCCCACTAATGGGGAGGGATATCTCTCTTACCACTGGCCTATACCTAAGAATGGCACACTAATATCTAGTATAGCAATCCATGCTCACTTAACAAGAGGACCACGGGGGTTAAAACCTTCCGGGGTATAACTCAGTGGTGAAGAGAAATCTCTACTGAGTGGAAGGACATGAGTCATGAGACTCATGACTCATCTCACCAAATTAAGGCCATTTAATTTTGTTTCCCCAAAAAACACTCTCAAAATTAAGTTTGGCTTTTTCCTTTATATAAACAAGAAGGTGATCTCTGGTCTCCATTTCATGGTTAATGGTTCACATTTGTGTATTCCCATCTTGGATCCATCTTTCTCTATTCACTTTTCCTAAGAATCTCCATAAAAACGCAAGAATCCTCAAAGGAATCCTCAAGGAGGTCTCACCTTTCAAATTTCCTTATACTTGGGAGTCTCTAGCTCTCCTTTCAGGAAGCCAATGAGAGAGTAATATCATTAACTGAAAATCTTTAACAATTTCATGTGTTTCCAAATTCCAATACACTTTGTAGGCACTGAGTCCATATGTTCCATTTGGTAGATTGATGGAACAACAACCACTAACACATAACACATTCTGCTCCCTCCTTGAAGCAAAGATATTACTAATACTTGGGAAAACCTATAACGTTGGAGGAAATATAATGTGGAGTCTACTACAGTTGTTTATTTAAATAATGATGGGAGATTTTTCTGTTGAGGAAACCCTTGTGTTTAAATTTTAGTGGTGTAAGCTCTTGAGTGTAACATTTTTATGGGGATTTATAGTGTAACATTTGGTATGAGGAAGCACCATGTCTCCTCTTCTTTTTTTTGATGTTTATCAAATTTATACAAAATGGTGAACGGTCAATCATTTCTAAGGAAAAAAAAAATATCATGTGTCAGAACTGAAAACACACTTATCATCTTCTAGTATAATACAAAAGGACACTCAGTTCCTTGATCTGCCCACATATGAACCTCATAATAATGTCAGATTTTAACTACCACATGTCATGGTCCACACTCCTCTCTCTAACTCTAATAGCTATATTTCCTAGTATTTACCCCATGATTTAGATGTATCATGGCATAATCTAAGGCAAAAAGAAGGTGGCAATAAGAAACAAATCCTAGAAGATGAGAAAAAAAATAATAATAAAGGCTGCAATTAAATAGGCTCATAGCAACACTGTAAAAAATAACCAAACAGTAATCAGCAAAAAGTGGCATATATGAGACACATCTACACAACTTTGTCAATGTTGCATAAAATGCTCATGCACTTCAAGCGGATCTTTTCCCACTAATATGTTTTTTTTTATTGGTTTCCCACTAATATGTTGATATGAGAAACAAGACAATCTCACATAAAGATTAAACAGAACATAAATCTGTGAATAGTATAATGAAAAAGACAATGATTGGAATGATCAGAAAACAAATATGCTGAAGTGGAAGCATACTCACCTTCACCAGTACTAACCCACAGTTAGCAAACAATATGGATTTGACCACCTAGGCACTGAATTTGTCAGCAGGATGTTCATCCATGATCATCAACAATAGGCCATGTTAAGGTATTCATTTCCATAAAGTATGGACCTAACATGTGACAGCGGCTAAAGACATGAAAGAGGAGAAATGACAAATTTTTTTGGGGGGGGGGAGGGGAATAAACTAAAATAAAGGACAAATCACATATCATCTTTCTTCTCTTTTACATTCTTTGGCTAAAAGATATCATGGTCTGATATCTGTTACAGATACCTGGAATAAGCTTTTAGTATTCATAATTAGGATATAAAGAAAGATCAACCACTCCAAGAGAATGCTTAAATCAACTAATAACTTTAATTACAACAAAATAGGAGAAGGGGTATAATAACTTCAATTACACCTAACAGGAGAGGGTGGTAGCATAATCCTTCTCCAGGCCATGCAAAACAACATTACTACATTGGCACAAAGCAGATGGGAAAACATACTAGGAGATACATATCATTATCCAAAATTTGATGAATGGCAACCCGTTGTGGGCAACCAGGACATCAATAAAGCCTGCCAGTGCATTCTTGAGATCCACAGTAGCAGTCTTTCCTTTTTATATTCCCATCAGAGTCACGGACCTGATCTATACAATAATTGTAGTGATATGTCAGTTCCTGTAAGGGAGGGATGTTCTCAGCGGCAAAGAACATGATATGAGGCATCCTCTTGTCATCATGATCATATAGAACATTTTGTGCATAGAGATTAGGGGAACAGCTGTGGTTTATGAACCTCCCCACATTTCCATACTTTGCTGCATCAATGGTGAATCCGACACCATCCACAACATCACAGGGCCCACTGGTTTGCAAGTCAGGTATGAGGGTCGAGAGTCCATCCCATAGAGATTGATCGCTATAGTTATGCCCAATATCGAACAGGTATTCATCATTTCCCGTCCTCTGTTCGGCCTCTATCTCCTCAAGAAGCTCTCCCGTGTATTCACATATGAAGCTGCCTGATGGAATGGAAGCCAGTGACCTAACCCCCCACCCCCTCGACTGCGTCTTGAACACCTCCAGTGGGAACTTCATCCCATGTTGGCTGACCCTGTTATGACAGGAGGGAGGGCACTTGCAAGAGGGGCCACACTCATATACTAATGGCTTTGCCTCCACAATTGCTCCATTGAAATTAAATGGGATCTCCCCTCCGTTCTTGACTGCGCAAGAACAATTATTGGAATCCGAACATCCATTGGTGCAATCACAACCCCTGGGAGAAGAAAGATTGTACCAAGGGTGATGTATCGCCTTTGTCACATACTTGAAAGGAGGAGGAAGCTCTCCATCGACCGTATTCACAACGCAGATGGGAAGCATCTCCTCCCCCATGGAGATATCATCCATAACAAGACCTTCCTGCACACGAGACTTCTTCGATTTCTTAACCTGCTTGAATGCTAGTTCCGGCTGCCCCGGGATCCTCCTCAGCTGGAACTTGAACACAGAGCATCCATGGTTACCCTGCTCTTGCCAGTACTTCTCAACCATGTACAACCCATCGTATGTATAGGTGGTGACAACCTTTGGCCTTGTTTCATGTGACTCACTCGTTTTCAATTCCTTGAAACCCCGGATAACCCGAACAGGGCTCCTTGCGTGTATGCTATTCTTGAGAGCAAGATTTCCACGTTCAAGTTTCTGATCCTCAACCCTTTTTTCTCCTTTACCACCTACAGTTCCACCTGAACCCAAATAGATCAAGACATCAGAGCTGTCCGTTTCATCATCATAACCACCCGAAGCAACAATACTCGTCGCAAGAATCTCCTTTCCCTTCTTCAAGTAATCAATCCCCCCTTGGAATGGGCGGTGAATCCCAACGATGGCCAGCTCCACCCTGTACTGAAACTCATCCCCAACTTCCACGCCAGGGATGACCCCAAGGATAGGCTTTCCTGTGTTGACCCACATTTGTTTCTCCCTGAGTAACTTCGAAGCCACAAGGTCAATACGGAAAATATTCGGATGCTCCCGCTCCTTCACCTTGGACTCCTCCTCTTGCAGGAGCTTCCTACAAATCGCTTGAAACAGGCGAAGGGTCTCCCGTACTTTGTTGCGAGTCACAACCTCCCCTTTGGTGTTGTCTCGATTGGAAGACTCAGGGAGGCCGAATGGGATCAAACTAAGGCTTCTAGTCCCATGCAACTCCCCAAGTAAAGGCACACTCCCCTCCCCATCATCATCTTCTGCTTCACAAACCTTGCTATTCTTAGATGATTCTAGCGAACCGAAAGGGACCAAGCTAAGGTTCTCATTTCTAGCACTATCTTCGCCACCTCCATCTCTGGTAGAATCATCTTCATTGTTCTCACGAACAACTATTTCCATTCCCTCATCATCAGAGATTGCCTCCTCCCTCTTCGTTTGTCTTATAGACAACGGCCTTGACCGACCACAGCCTGATTTAGGTTTGCACCTCCGTTTGACATTGGGCGCGGCCATGAGCGCAAAAACAATTGCCCGGTCATGAAAATTCTCTTCTTTCTCCTCCGAAAGCTCACTCTTTTGGCCCTTGATTGTGGAGGGAGAGCTGTCGGGCATCGCCTTCCTCTTCGAGGTGCTCCCCTCATCGTGGGAGACTTCCCCCATCAGCATCCTCTGACGCATCTTCTCCTTCACCTTCTCTCTAAAGGAATCACCCCCCTTGGACAACACAACCGGCATTCCCGTGACATGATCGGAAGCAATGGCCCGAGCGTTAAAGTTCTCATTTTTCTCCTTTGAAAGCTCACTCTTTTGGCTCTTCGAGGTGCTCCTCCCCTCATCGTCACGGACTTCCCTCTTCAGAATCCTCGGACGTATCTTCTCCTTAAACGAATCACCCCCCTCGGACAACGCAACCGGTGTATCCACGACACGATCGGACTCCTCCGCTTCCTTCACGATCCGGCTCTCTCGCTTCTCTTCCTCAACCGCGGGAGTCGTCGCTTCTCGCGCATTCTCACGAACACCTTCCGCTTCCCTCACCACCACAGTCACCGTGCCATTCGAAGACAGCCTGAATTGGAGGCGCTCCTTCTCGGTGAGGACGGGCGCGTCGTGTCCGCACCCGAAAGGGAAGTCCCGCACGGCGGAGACCTTCCTCGGCCTGGGCAGCCTCTTCGGCGGCGTCGGCGGTAGTGCCACCTGTTCCTTCTCTGACGGAGGACGGTCGGAGTCCGTCGGAGGAAGGGATGGGGGTTTGGGTAGTTCGGATGGGAGGGGATGGCCATTGGGGATGAGAGGAGGAGGGGGTTTGAGGTGGTCGAAGAGGGGGGCGAAGGGGCCGCAGCCGAATGGGAAGTCGCGGACGGCGGAGACCTTTCGCTTCTTGTACTTGCAGGGCTGCTTCGAATCTCCCTCCATTGGAGACTCTCTCACTCTCTGTCTTCCTCTCTGTCTCTGCCCCCCTCTGATACAATACAATGAAGTGGCGATCGATTGATGAGAGATTCTCTGACGCGGTTAAAAAAACAAGGTAAAAAGTTATGTTTTTGTCCTTTTTTTTTTCTTTCTTTTTTTTTTGGGTAAACACATTTATGTCCCTATAAACATATATAATCCTATATGAGTCCCTAACAAAGTTGCGTGCACATCCCTAAAAACTCAATTATCATCCCCCGATTAAATTTACATCTAAATTTGACAAAATTTTTCAAAAATATTCTATCACCATATAATTACGCAGCCATTACAGTCCCTATAAACAATTAGAAGAACAAATCAGTCCATGCTCAAGACACTTAAGGCCTAGTTTGGCACGGAGATAAGAGGTTGGGATAAGGAAATAATTGGGTTAAATCACATGTTATCCCATATGACATAAAAAAAAATGATAAAGTATGGACAATTGTTCACATTTTGAAAAAAAAAATTGGGATAATTTATTCTGGGTTAAAGGTGAAACAAACTTTATCCCCAGTTTTTAATCCTATTTTGTAAAATATGGACAAGTTTTATGACCACCCTTCCCCATAAAAAACAAAAACAAAAAAAACCTCCTTGAAACCAACAATATTAATGTCCAGTTAATAGTAAGGATAGCTTGGTATTTTTTTTAAAAAAAATTTAAGTTATCCTATATTTTAAACAATGTGATTCAAATACAAGATTCAGGGTAAGAACACAAAAAAAAATGAGAATAATAAAAAACACTACCAAATGTAAATGTGGATAAAAATAGTGATCTTTTTATTCCCTTAAATTAAGCTAACTTATCCTAAATATTTATTCATTTACCAAACTAGGCATTATATTTTATTCATCTTCTACCTAGGCATTTTTTGGAAGGAGAAAAATACTAGGGATAATTTAGTCATTTCATGGTATGGGTTAAGGTTAAATAAGGTAACTTAGATCAGGGTTAAACTATGTTGATGGCAGAATATATATGGGGTTTTGTGAGTTTTCAAGTATTTATACATCTGTTCTAAGTTTGACAAAAACTTATATAAGATTATGCATGTTTGAAAAGACGTAAATGTCTGTAACCCTTTTTTCCAACCTCCAACGGTAGCCTTTACCCCATTTGAGAATTTTATTTTTTAGATATTCTTTTTTTTCCAATAAGTGACATGAGCTATTTTGAGATAAATAATTATTCTAGTATAGTATAATAAATTATTTTTAATTTAATTGTGTTTTTAGTTATTCTCGCTGAAAAACGTAATAATAAAGCTTTTGTTGTTTGATTGACCATGGATAGGTTGTGAATAAAATGTGAATAAGATGTGGATAATGATTTATAAATAGTGAAAAAATAATTTGACATGTGATTCCCCTTATTATAAAAGGTCATGAGAGGTGATTTGACATGTAAACTCTATTTATATTAGTGGAATATAGGGTGGAAGAATACAATTTTTAAGGGAAATTCGAATATCATTACAAAATTATTTCCATCTATTCTAATATAATGATATCTACCTATTCTTTTCATTCAAACAAGTTTTTGGACTTATTTGTTCTTTTCCAACCTATTCCACTTTTGTTCTTTTACTCAAATAGGGAAGTGTTTTGATGATATATATTATTTTTGAAGAATTTTTTATTTTAAGTCCATGTAAACATGTCTATTTTAGGATCGATTCCTCCCTTCTTCATTTTTTTTTAAGTTCTCAACTTCAATCGTCTATTTCATTTTAGTCTCTCTGTCAAACGTACATCCATGTGCCGTTAGTTTGTAAAATGTGATTTTTATTTTTAAGTCTTTATAAACTATGTTATTTAGTTATCAGTTCATCTCTTCTTCATATTTCATTTTAAGTCTCTAACTCCAAACACATTTTTCTTATTAGTACTCCAAACACATTTTTCTTATTAGTCCCTGGACAAAATGTTTGTATGATTTTGTAGCATTTTCATATTTGAAATTTGTATACAAAATGTTTGATGAAATATCTAAACCAAAATTGCATTTGCATCGTTAGGTGTTTAGTGATACTTTTAGTGTTATTCAACACTGCATATGCCCACTCAATCCGAGATTGCATTTTCTTATAGTCTTAGTTATCTAATTAGGATTGATTACATAAATAGAAGAAGAATGATTGTATAAACAAATTTTGAGGATTTTTTTATTAGTGAATTTTGATTTAAATGATTTTTTATTGGTTGAAAATTGTGAAATATTAAATTAGATATTTTGAGTTTGTTTAGAATTTTAAATTTAAAAATTTAGATACCATTGAAAAAGCTTAAATGTTAAATAAACAAATATATAATATAAATATGTTAGATTCCCCTAAAATCACTAATATCTAAATAAATAAATTAAAGTTTAGAACTATTACAATCAAAGAGAGAGAGAATAGGAATTCTTGTATTCCTCTTATATATACAAATACATAAGAGTTACACGTGTAATACACAACGTATATAATGACATAACACATATAATCTAACAACCCCCTCAAACTCACGGTAGATCATACAAAGTGAGTTTGCAAATGAGAAACTGTAATCGGGGAACTGGATGTGACTTCATGAAAAAATCACCAAGCAGCTCAACAGAGGAAATATGCGGAAGTGATGGCATCTCTGCAAGAAAATGTTGACGAACGAATTGACAATCAATCTCAATGTGTTTGTGTGACGGCCTGTGTCCCAAACCATCGACACGTGCACGCCACGTGCCTCAAAACTCACCATTTCTTTTATATAAAAAAAAACATCGAAATAACCACCCTATATAAACTCATCTAGTAACAACCCTGGGATAACATATAATCATCAAGAAATATATAATCACCTATATAAACTCACCCAGGAAAGTTTAAGCAGTCAACAAAGCATCTAACACACCTCATATACAGTCATCCATATATATAGAGCATTTTAACATAGGCATGGTTCACTAGACCAGCATCCTCCAAAAATAATCATATACAGATCCAAAACATCAACAATATCCATATCTATATATATGTACCTATCACCAACTGGACGTGACCCCAAAAGAAGACAAAGTCAACGCCCAGGAACCCCCGCCTCTACTATGCAAAAATAGGAAAATAGAATAGAATGAGCGAAAGATGCTCAGTAAGTAACCCAGACATTCCACGCATAAGGAAAACAAGGATGACATCAAAGTCAAGCTTCGTCAACATCAGGTCAAAGCATAATAACACATGAAAGCACTCTATGATCATCAGTGGAGAACAATAACATCGCTGATATATAAAAATAGGAATGAATAGCTCAAACGAACACATCACAAGTGATAGGACCAATAGATATCATCAAGAAGCAACACCACTGGACTGAAGGCACATACTCTGAAATCACCCATCAAGCAAAAAAGGTCAATTAACTCATTGATGGCACTCGAGATGTCACAATTCTACAAAATGATAAGGGAATCACAACTCTGGCTCTTGAATGATCGAAGCGCCGGATAGACCATCTACATGACCCCATCTCGGCCCCTATGTCCGGGATGTCCACATCAATACCTCTCGCGTGTGGCCCTCGGAACGTCCACCGCGGAATCGCTACCTGACCCTCGGAACATCCAGGCACGGCAAGGTATTCTCAAGTCCCCCTCGCTGGACCGTAAGTACTCATGCGCGCTGGAGAGGTAATCCTCAACCCTCACTGTAAGGTCTATGGTCATCCAACTCCAAGAATACGAATTCAAGAGGTAATATAAAAGCAATGAAACAAACACAGTACAAGGCTTCATGGTCGGACAGCACGACCATGCAGATCATAGATCAATGGCAAGACACTGGGATGGATACATCATGATCAAAGGAAGGCTCACAAATCAACTATAGATTTAGAACTCTCAAAACTGTCTAGAACAAGGATAAATGACAACGATTAGATAATGATGATGAATCACGAAGCAAACCTCAATAATGACACTTCAAAGACTAATCTGAACTGGGATAATATAAATCACACTCTCGAATGATAACTGAATTATAGTGGATAAATATGAAGCAAGCCTCAATGAGAAACAATTCTAATTAATAAAGGTGACATGAATAATTCTGGGTCTCAACAATATAGTATAGTAACCGACAATAGTTAGTTTCACAAATAAATAGGGATAAAAACAGTTTTGAATATCAAACAATATCAGAGATGATAAGAAACAACAATGAAGCGCGGAATTAGAAAATAACAAACACAAATATTGGGTAACTTATAACAATACCATGTGAAATGGAATGTGGGACAAACAAATATCGATCGGGTTACTTACCTCGCAATTCACCACCTCAACTGGACTCACCCTATTCCAACTCTTAAAACAGGCAGAGAGAAAATCCACTGATAAAAATATAATCTCAATCAGATACTAACATATAATCCCAATAATCAATTCTCAGTTTCCCCCAAATCAAATCTGATGTCCTAAATACAAACCCTAAGTTAACGCAATCAAAATAACTCTCCAATTCTTATTTACCCAGCCCCAAAAACAAATTCATATTTCAGCCCCAAATCACAATTTTTAATTTAGAACTAAAATAGAACAACCCTAGATGAAGAATAACGATGAAAAGAACAAGAATCCTTATCCAGTATGACACGAAAAATATTCCACGAAGCTTTTCCTAATTTTTCCCCTTTTTATTTTCCCTTCAATTGAGTCTCGGGCGACTCTCTCTCTCTCACACTTATCACCCACGCCACCTCCACCGACTCACCAATTATTTAAAACTTTAGATTCCGCCAAATGACAAAAATGCCCTCCTTTAGAATTCTGCGCAGCCTCAACTCTAACCACCATAACTTCTCGTAGGAAAGTCCACTTCAAATGATTCAACTTCTGTTGGAAAGGTAACGAAAATATCTACAACTTCTATGTCTAGACCAAGATCAAAAGAAGCCTCCAACTATATTAAAAATAACGACGAACAGAAGACCTCGCGATTTCTTCTTCTACGGGCAGAAACGGTAAAACAGCCATAACTTTTCTAATATAGCTCCAAATGACACCAAACTAATTTTATATGAGAGATAACTCAAAAATGAAGACTTCATATGTTTAGCGCAAAACCCAATTATGCCTCGAAGGTACTTTCTGAAAATGTAACCAAAAGCAAGGCTTCAAGAATAATAAGGACCAAAAGCTTAATAACATAAAATTATCCTATTTTGCAATCCAAACACGTAAATATTAGCATAATTTAGCATAAGAGGATCCGGGCTATTACAGTTTGGTCCTCTCGTGGAAAATTGGATGCTAGCAATCTGAATAGCAACTCGATTATCGCAGTGAAGAGGAGCAGGACCAGTCATATCAACTCCTAGAGAAAAAGGCAAGAACCTCTTTTTTGGGGAGTGAGAACCTCTTTTTTGGGGAGTGAGCTGCATGTAGGGAGACTCGCACGTACGGTTTGGGGAAGCAAGATACTCCAGTGATCTCAAGGCACGCTATGTCTAGTGTGAAAGTCAAGTTTAAGTGATGGTGGTCTCCCTTTAACAACTTAGCATCAGTGCTGGATAGGGAAAGAACCTCATGTTTTTTTTGCGTCAAGAGATGATGGAATCTCCAATAAATATGCAGAACCCAATGATGAAGCATCTAGTGTTCGGATCTTCAACCCAATCAGCATTAGTGTAGGCCCTGAGAACCAGCGTTGAAGAGGATGACAAATAGATCAATCTAGTGATAGTACTACATAAATATTTGAGAATACGCATAAGAGCACCATAATGCACTGATTGAGGAGCTGAGATAAATTGACTAACAATATAGACGGCATGAGCAATGTCAGGTATGGTGATGCAAAGACACACAAGTTGACCCATGATCTGTCTGTATCAAGTAGGGTCTCGGAGGAGCTGACCATCTGTAGGATGATTCTTGACCAGAGTAATACCGACAGAGTCATCGCTAGTGATAATCATGGCATCAACATATAGACTATAATACCATGTTACAATCAAAGAGAGAGAGAGAGAGAGAGAGAGAGAGAGAGAGAATGGGAATCCTTGTATTCCTCTTAGGGTCTAAGCCCTTTATATATACTAGTACATAAGAGTTACATATTGAGGAGATATTTTTCCCCTTGAGTCAACTTAATCAGTTGGAGACTCCTTCCCGAATTCGGACCCAGTTGAATGTGGATCCTGCACTAAAAAAAGAATCAGAGGGACATCGGTGTAGTGCCAGCCAAAGGGACTCCGAAGAGATGTATCTATAAGGAAATTAAAAGGATTATCTCACTATCAATGTGGCTTGATTAAAAGATAACTCATACCTTGGTTTACTGTTAACCTTCTCTTTTATAGGGTTTATGGGCTAGATAGCCGTTGTCATTGGCCTCATAGCCGTTGTATCAACCCCCTTTGAATGGCTTCTTAGTGGGCGAACTCTGTGGTTACCACCCTACTTTATTGTAACTGAACGTGCCCTTAATCACCCACGTGTTATGAGTAACGAGCCTTAATTACCCACCTGACAGTTACAGGCGTTATGAGTGTTTGGCCGTTTCCAAGGTCCTCCTCGTGGTCCTGGTCTGGTCAAAGCATGAAGTCCTGCTCAGCGTGTACCCAATTATTCATCCACGAGGTGTGAGACCGTCCAACCATACTTGATTCAATTTGGTCGGGTCTCACTTAGTTGGATGGCATTCGCCCGCAGAGTGTAAGACTGTTCGACCAAACTTGGCTTATTTAGATGAGAAGCCAATCTGATCGTGTCTCACCTGCTCGGGATGGCATTCGCCCGTGAGGTGTAAGACCGTCTGACCAGACCTGGCTTATTTCAAGAAGAGGCTAGTCTGGGCATGTCTCACTTGCTCTGGAGTGTGGCCTGTTCAATATTCCACTAGGTTCAGGTCCTTAGATGTTGGATACAGTGGCCCATACCCGTCTAAGCCCTGACACGTGTCGTCTTTTAACAAGGTGCAGATTTTTCCCTCCACACATATGTAATACACAACACATGTAATAACATAACATATATAATCTAACAAGAACCATGAAAAATAAATTTTTTATTGACTGCATACAATTTTTATGTAATCATTCTTCTTCTATTTATGCAATCAATCTTAATTAGATAGCTAAGACTATATGCCCATGTTTAGATGGGGGGATAAGAGGTGGAATAGGTGGGAATAGAAGAGAATAAACAAAAAAGGTGTTTGGGTAGAGAGAATAAAAGGGTATAGTTATGCAGAATTAAGTGAGAATAAATTGATATTGTATTTGAGGTCCCCCCTTGGAATTGTATTATTCATCCACTAGTATAAGGGGATCCACATATCAAATCACATGTCATTACATCAAATCACCTCTCATCACCTCTTATACATCAATGGAGCTCATATGTCAAATCAACTTTTTACACCTTATTCACATTTTATCATTCATCAACCAAACTACTTAACCTTTATTATTATGTTTCCCAATGAAAATAACAAAAAATACAACCAAACAGAAAATCGCATATTCCATTGATAAAGTTATTTATTAATAGAATATATATAAACCCCAGAATAATTTATGTCTCTACCCAAAAGGGCGCAAAGAGAATGCAATCTAGGTTGGGTTGGCATATGTAGTGTTGAACAACACTGAAATTATCGCCGAACACTTAATAATGTAAGGGTCCGTTTGGAAACACAGATTGAAAAGTAGCTTTTGGAATAAAGTTGTTTTTTAAGATGATTTTAGACCTTGACTTTTTTAGGATGTTTTTTTTTTAATTCAGGAATCAATATTTGAAAGGAGTTTAATGTTTGGTAGAGAAAATTGCTTTTCAATTCAAAAAATCGATTCCGACCAAAAAGCATTGTTTCTGAGCTTTTTAAAACACAGATTTCGAAGGAAAAATTAAAAGGAATCCAGCTTCCGATTCTGCAAAAAGCTGCCCCATTTGGCTGCACGATTTTAGCTTTTCAACTTTTCAAAAAACAAAAGCGCGTCCAATCGCGCAACCAAACGGGGCCTAAATACAGTTTTGGTTTAGATATTTAACTAAACATTACATTTCGTATAAAATAATACAAGTTTCAATATCAAAATACTTACAAAATCATACAAATACTTTGTCTAGAGACTAATAAGAAAAATGTGTTTGAAGTTGGAGACTTAAAATGAAATATATGAAGAGGGGATGTACTGATCACTAATTAGCATAGTTTATAGGGACTTAAAAATAAAAATCACATTTCTAAACTAACGGTACATGAAGAGACGTTTGGCGGATGGACTAAAAATTAAATAGACGATTGAAGTTGGGGACTTAAAAATAAATATGAAAAATGGTCAAGGGAGAGATCGATCCCTAAATAAACATGTTTACAAGGACTTAAAACTAAAATCCCTTATTTTTTATAATAAAATAAAAACTTATTTATATGAGTTGAATGCATATATTTATATAATTTTTGTAACAAAGTATGTACTAATACAGTAAGGAATATATTATTTTTTAGGCCATTTGATATATTGCGTTGGTGATGTGTCAACTGCAAATGAGTTGCACAATGGACGAGTGCATCAGCGTACAGAAAAAATATTAGACAAATTAATTTGATATAGCCTCATTTATAGCCCATAGTATGCACGTTTGATTTATTTAAATAAAATATATATCATTTAAGGAGGTATATATATTTTTATACAAAAAATATAGTCGCATATAATTATATGTTTCCATTTATAAAAAATACAAAAAATAAAAATAAAAATTTGTATATACAACGATAAGGTATATAGGCCCATAAGCGGGGTTCTAAATAGGACTGTGTGTAACAACAATCAATGAACTTAGACCCAAACATGAGCAACCCACCCACCCAAAGCCATGGGTCATATTTTCCTGTTCATCAAGCTACGATGGATCTACAAGAAAATAAAGAGAGAAATTCTTTCTACTAGTTTTCTCAAATGTGTTCCTAAAATCTAAGTTTCAAGGGTATCCACATTATAATTTTTGAATTTATTGGAAATTCATTTTTCTATTTCTCTAATGGAATTAATGATTTTTTATTATGTTTTCATAACATGAAAAGAAAAATAGCTTTCAGCCTCAATTGTCCATTACCTCAATGACTCGTTTAAGATCTCTAAATACGTGAAAAGAAAAAATTGTTTTCAATCTCAATTGTACATTATTTCAATGGTTTCATGATCCGATAACAAATTATTTGACAGACTTAATATTTTAACCCATGGCCCCCCTCGTTATAATTCCTGGTTCTGTTCTTGGGCCCAAAGGCCTTAGGTCGCAGGTTAGAGGAGATACCTCTACTTCAAGGAAACTAGGCTCCTACGAAGAGTTAGATAGGAGAAAAAAAAGAGTTTATAACCCCATAGGCCACAATTAGTTTGAGCTCATGGTGTTCCCACCTCTTCTAGTACACGTAATAATCTATTTACTATCTATTAATTAGGTTAAGTTTTATTTCAATGAGGCAATGATCTTAACATGGTGGTCAGACAAGGAAAAATATTATGACATGGTGGATGTCAACCACCTTCTCCAACATACAACACCCAACACTTAAAACTTTCCATTCCCAACATCTATACTCTCCAACACCCAAAATCCCCCACTCCCCAACATCCCCACTCTCTACCCCATCATTTGTCATGAAAGCCTATAAATAGAGTAATTCTACAATATAATATATCAACCATTAGAAAGAAAAGGTCTTTACATATTTAATAATGTTTTTTACTTTATTATTAATTATTACTTTATTTCCACAACATTAGGCCCATGTTTAGATGAGAAAATAGGAAAGAAATAGAGGATGATAAGAGATTTACCTCAGCTACCAAAAGACATACACGCTCGATGAACCAAAGCAAAAGAGAAAGTTGGAAAGAGAGGAGAGGAAAAAAGAGTGGGGGGGGGGGGGGGGGGCGCATAGAAACTTGGGTATAAGAGATTTACTCGACTATTAAAAGAAACCCCAAAACTTACCTCCTATAGACCAATCGTCAAAGAACCTCTCTCCAGCCTAACTGCATCGGCACCAAATACAATATTAAATTATCTGTGTTATGTCATTATATGTGTTATTATTACACGTGTAACTGCTATGTACTTGAAGATAAATGGCTTAAACCCTAAGAGGAATACAAGAATTCTCATTCTCTTATTGTAACATGCAGAAACATCTCCAAGCAAAAATGAGATGCATAGAACCATCCCAAATCCCTTCTGCCGAGACCAAGAAACCACCAAAAATTTGCGCCCTAACCAAATAGCCCACACAATGGTCAACACCACTGTGAATGCTCTTATCACCACCACGAGAGAGCTTGTGACCCAAGTCTCATACATGGTCTAGGGTCTAAGGAGCCCACCTGCGACCCCAAATAGAGCCTAGCAGACCCCAAAACCTCATTCGCCATCTAGCATTTGCAGAAGATGTGTCGAGTGGTTTCAACCCCATCACCACATAAGACACATACTGCGGATTCTCCATGTCGCCAAATGACTCAAAAAGTGTGAGTCAAAAGCCGCTCATTGTAGGCCAACCAAAGAAAGACCCTAACCTTAATAAGAATCTTGTAATTCCAAATTTGTCTAGCTTTACGTGCAATGCAACCATTGAAAGGCATATCCCGACACCACCAAGCATATGTTGACTTCACGGAGAAGCGAACACAGAATGGACCAAACTGGCATATCTTCAACATCAACCAACTATTAGGTCAAACAGCTTATGTTGCTACCCAAACAAGATCTAGAAGATTTTGTAGGTGTTTTTTTTTTTTTTTTTTTGACATTTTAGGTTTCTTGTCCATCACTCCGACACTCACTTGTTTCACAGTCGCACGCGCGCTCCACCCACACGTGCGCATACACCACTGTTAAAAACCCTTTCCAAAACTGGGCGGGAAGACGCGCAGAGCATTTTAAGAAGCGAAGCCTCTCCGACATCACACTCACACATGGCGAACTCCGATCCCCAAAAGCATCTCCTCTCCCTCATCCGCGATTTCGCCACCGAGAGATCCCATGGAGGTTCTCTCTCTCTCTCTCTCTCTCTCTCTCTCTCTCTCTCTCACATCTCAACCTCTTCTCCTCTTGTGCCGTGAAACAGAGAGAAGGGTTTCCGATCTGAAGAGACGGTCGGACGACCTCCGATCCGAACTGGAGGCCGCGAACGCCGAGCTTGAGTCGGCCGAGGCGTCCAAAAAGGCCTCCGACCAGGGCCTGAAGGTCTCCCAGACCGAGCGCGACCTCGTCCTCGCCTCCATCCAGCCTCAGGAGGTTTGTTGTTCTCTCTCTCTCTCTCTGCAATGTTGGATTGATGGCTGATGCTCTTCTCTCCAGGCCAGGATCGCCCTCCTCCAGGATGAGATTTCGGCGGTCCAGTCCGCCGTTGCGAAAATCAAGGTCTGGTTCGTTTTGGATCTCAATCGTGTTTGGAGTGATTTTGATTTTGTTGTGGTTGACTTGGATTCTGTTGTTTGTGGTCTCTGTGGTTCGGTTTCAAGGATGATGAGGCGGCTCTCGGGTAATGTTTTGTTGTGATGTCTTTTCTTTTTCCAGTTTTATATATCGTTTGTTTAATGTTTAATTCGTGCTTTTCAAGTGTGTGTTTTTATGGATGAAATCTTTTTAATGTTCCAGTAGTACTAGGTTTTTTTATGGCACTCACTCGAATAGATGCAGATCAGGTGATACAGCATGATGAATTAGCTAAATACAATTTGGGATGTCTTATATGTCCTTCAAATTCTGTTCTTATATAAATTAGGTAATTAATTTTATTGTTCATGCAAATAGACTATATAAAATGTACAATGCAAGGTACAGTCATTTCTTGGTGCTTGATTTACTCCCCGTCGTTTAGTTTGACGCAAGTGACTATTTCACTTGCAGAATGATATATTAGATTCATGTGCTAGTATTCATTGAATGTAGATTTGGAATCTGTTTGTCATCTCAACACAAACAATATACGTGCAATTTCTGGGTGTCAGTTGACTTGATCTTCTAAACACATTGGCATTCCTATATGAATGCTCAGTGCTCCGGTCCTGAATTTGATTCAGAAGATCTTGTGTTTGACATAAAAGTCTTCTAGTTTTTCAACAAATGGTCTTTGGCCCCTCATCCAGCTGACTATCACTTTAGATTCAGTTTCCATATGCATTCTTGTATATCCCAGATTGATGCATAGTTGAAGACAAGTCCAAGCATTTCCTTTTTTTTAAGCAGCCACATGGTGAGCTCAGAAAGAACCATTCTTTTGCCTTTTTTTTTAGAATTTGCTGTTTGTAAGAAGCAATTCTCCAAATAAATTTGGCACGGTATTTTGTTATATGAATTCAATTGTGTAACAATGCTTACTTGATGATCCAACATAATAACTTCTTAGGTGGTTGAATATAGTCCAAACATTATTGAATCGTGTTAACATTATTTTGTTTTCCTTTGCAGAGATGAGTTTATCCGTGCGATGTCTGAGCAGAACCAGAAGATAAGGTCTTCTTCTATTCTAGATACCTTGCACAGTTGAACTCATTTCTTTTCTACACACACTCTTATCTTTCCTCTCTTGCTTTGTACGATATTGATATCTCTAACTATTCTCTCTTGTATACTTACCATTTGATATCCAACTCTATCTCACTCAAGATTTGTCACCATCTCTTATTATATTATATTATGTCAAAGCCCATGAAGAGGATAGCATGCACGTGGTATTTCTTTTCAACATTAAGTAAACTGTTGTTTCATTATCATTGCTTTTCCTCCAGATAGTTTTATTACCTGTTTGCATAAATGATGCAGCTTTTGATTATAATCCTGCAATTTGGGTGTTTATTTCATGCATATCAGTTTTTGCTCATATCCTAATTCCCTAGTGATATTATATTCTCTTTTACTCGGACAATGGTATTCCTACTAGCTATAGTAAATAATTAAATGTTGAAGATTTCTAAATCATCTCAAAATAGACATACTTACACCTAAGGATTTTGCATTCTTGTGTACCAAGCATTTGCTCAAACCAGGAAAAGCACATGAGAATAAAGATTTTGATGGAAGAATGTGGAGTTCTCTGAAGATTCTTAATTTCTCTACCCAGCTAGAATTGTCAAGATCATTTCTAGATGTTCTGAGTATAAGACTATAAAAGACGGAGATATTTATTGTTCCTAGCCGTTGTATATTTGCCACATGGCACTATCTCATCAGTCATCACTGCATGTATATAGAGGTTTGTATAAGTAGGGGAGAACTTCCAATAAGTTGCAAGCTTTCCCAAAGCAATGAGGGTAACCCTGTTAGACTATGATGAAATGTTTACTGGTTTTATGGAGTTGCAACAGTGTTTCCTATGTGGGACCATGACCATATTTATTTCAATTTTTTTTTTTTACTGAAGTTCTGCATGTCCTTTCTTTGAGCATTTTTGCTTTACATTTCCTACATACATAATTAGTTGTTTGATGTCGAAACTTCATTCTAAAGGGTAAGTAGCTGTTTCTTATATAGTTATCTGCATAATGCAGGAAATTCCAGGATATGATACATTCCTTCAAGCAAGGTGATTTTACTAAACTTCCACCAAATGATGGTTGGGGAAGAATTATTACCTGTCAGTGCCATGATTTATCTGGTTCAGTGATCAAGCAAGTGCTTTTCAATATTTTTATATTGTGCTTCTTATTGTTTCTGCATTTACTAGCTCTCTTAGAGAAATCCACTTTGTTCCAGTTCTAGGCAATTGTATAACTGTAAATTCTCACTTAAGAATCTACCATTAAACCATATAATAGTAATATGGAGACAAGAAATCTGGATACCAGAAAATGCGAACACAAATATATTGCACTAAAACTAATGCCTAATGGGCAGCAATCCAACCCTAATCGCCTTCACCCCCTGTCTCCTCTCTCTCTCTCTCTCTCTCTCTAGTTTTTGCAGTAGGCAAGACATATTAAATTAAACTGTTTTGGTGAAGTTAAGAGTATTCTATAAGTGCAGTTAGTTTAACTAAAAACAGTTTTACCCAAATGCCCGTAAAACATCACTTATTCATATGAAACATTTTAAAATAAATGCCAATCATTTAAATTTTTTTTTCCCATTTTCTTGAAAAATTACAAGCAAATGAGAGAAATTCCCCCCCATTTCAATCCAATAGAGACAATCCCAAATTTAAATTAAGCTTAAAGAGGATTTCTAATTCCATCCCAGAAATGGCGTGGAAACTCAGTTTTATAAGGATGGCTTCTATGGCCTCTCTTCCCTAACCTCTGTGGTTGCAATTTTTGTTAACCATTGAACTATGGGTCCAAGCCCTAAGGATTTTTATGTTTGTTTATATCCTTTTTACTTTTTTCTCAAGTTTTTTGGAGATGACTCATTTCCTGTTTAACTCAAAGATTTTTCTTTAATGTTCCCCTTCTTGTTAAAAGTCTGATGTTTTTATATTTTCAATAAAATTCTAGGTGGTGGGATTCCAGCTTTCCTCAAAAAGGGTAGTTTTTTTCAGTATGCAAGATAGGTTATATTAAGATATTAAACTGTTTTGGAGTTAAGAGGAGTCTGTAATTGAAGTTGGTTCAAGTAAATACATTTAAGTAAATACATTTTTACCCAAATGCCCATAAAACATCACTTATTTATATGAAAAATTCATTTAAATAAATGTCAACCATTTAACTCTTTTTTCCCATTTTCTTAAAAAATTACATGCAAATGAGGGAAATTTCCTTATTTCAATCCAATAGCAACAATCCCAAATTTAAGTTAAGCTTAAAGAGGAACTTCACTTCCAATTGGCCATTCAAGTCTAAATTCTTAACTAAATGCTACTATTACACCAGAATCTGAATGTTATATCATCACTGATTCCTGTGGAAAATTCAGGAATTGCTAAATTATCCATGGCTACTCAGAAGATAAATCTTTGTGCTAATTGAGAACATTTAAATATAGAGATTACATGATGTTTCTGAGTTTTTTAGGCCATTTTATGGTTGCTTGTCAAAGAATTTTTGATACATGTGGTTAAAGAATCACCCCCTTCTAATTTTATTTCATGATGCATTTTGGTTTTGGGCCTCTGAATGGCATACTACTATATGTGCATTTGGCTTATCTCAAAGTTTGTATACAACAGATATGATCATTGCTTTATCCAACCAAGTGGTGAATCCTTGGACAACATTTGCCAATTCTGTTAACTTGGTCCTTTTTCCCTCGTCTTCCTCCAACATCATATTTAGAGTGTGATTCTGTATTCTCTCTTTTTTTGTTTTTGTTAGTTTGTTAAGTAAGCACTGGGATTTAAACCCAAGACCTCATGGGTGCAAGTTCTGTTGTCAACCACTGAACCATGGATCCAAGACCCTCTGTTTTAGAGCTTCTTCTGTTACTATCCAGAACAAAGTTATCAATCTAATACATTTTTATATCCTAAGATTTGGATTATGCTGTAATTGGTGTATTCACGAGAACTCCGTTTAGAAGAAAAAGACACCACCACCCTGAAAGTTTGTTGGAATTGCTGATTATATCTTTACCAGTATGTGGGATTTTTTTGGTTTAGGAAATACAAGCACGTTATTTCATTCTCTTTCTATTCTAGATGTTGAATAGGCAATCTTAACTCCTAGTGGTTGTCTTTGTTATACCGTCTTATGACCATCTGACTACATCTTAATTTTTATAAATATCTTTCTATAATGATATTTACAGGAATCTATATTTTTATTTGAACAGGAAAAAAGATTGCTGATGGAAAGGCATTGCATAACAACCAAAATGTCATGCAAACTGTTGAGGATGAGATCGCACATTATAATGCTCAAATACATATGATGGAGCAGATGTGCGTAGAAGAATTGAACATCCATCAGAAGGTAAGAATTAGTTTTTTTTCTTGTTGTTCATAGCCTCACAGGGGGATATTTGACTTACATGGAAATAATTACAATATTTTTTTCTTCTGAAATTCTTCAAATCAGCAGGTCTGCAGATTACTCCCATTATTTTTCATTAGATATAGGAAAACTTTTGCTCAATTTTTTAAAAGCCTAGGATCCGGCTACATTTTTCTTTCAGACCAATCACCTCTAGTTAACTGCTGGCTAGCATATAATGAATATTCCAGGAGGGGATCACAATTGTACCCTCAATGCACCCCCCCCCCCCCCCCCCCCCCTCCCAACCCCAATGCCTCTCCCTCCTCTGTGCCCCTTCTCACTTCTGCCTTTGCCACCATATGTTCTTCATTCTTACCATTGTAGAAGACAGGCCAAAATTTTGATTTTAAATCACAGATTTTAATTGCATGACTATTTTTTATAGTTAAGCAATGGGATTTGAACCCATTATTTCATGGTTGTAAATTTTATTTTCAACCATTGAGCTGTGGGTTCGTCCAACCCCGAATCATGACTGTAAATATTAGCAGGATCATAAATCCACTAGCAAAAGATGATTGATATTCATGATCATTGTGATACAAATTGAAAGATAATAACCTAAACCTAAATATGACCATCCTGATTCCTCGGTTCATCAAAGACTGGGGAAGATTTTGTGCTGGGAACTCCTGTCAGCCTTCCGGCTTTTTTTTTTTTTTTTTGGGGGGGGGAGGGTTTTGTAATAGAGGCATAGCATCTATTTTGTTGGGGGATTGGTTTGGTGGCATCAGTAGATATCTCTTCTGCTGAGCCTAAGACCATCTTTTTCTGTTATATTAGTGGTTTCATATGCTTTTGTATATAACCATTCTCTTCATTTTTATTAAAATTGGGGCAGGGTGCCACCCTTTTTTATTTTTATTTTTATTTTAAAAAAAAAATCCTCCTCATTACTGTGGGACCAATCAGAATATTAAACATGAACAACAAAAACTGTAACGATAAATACAGAAAGGAAGCTTTAAAAAATAAACTTCTTTGTTTGGTCACACTTCTGATAGGATGAATGTCCCACTCCCATGCAACAAACTTATTAATAATACAAGAAATTCATCCATGAAGATAGTGATGGGTGGTGCCTTTATCATTTGGCAATGACATATTAGCTATTAGCTCTGTTCATTAATTATGCAAATAATTGACAGTGTATAAATACTTCAAATTGAATGATACATGGTTGACATATGCGATAAGCTGATTGTACATGTTAGCCGATATTTGTGGAAAGTTTGATGCTGCAGAAGCACTCCATTGCACAGAAATCATGTTGTTTAATGTTCTTCAGATGTGATGTGGTGTTTCTTTTCCAGACGTGCATTATTCCAATAATATGTTAAAGACCTGTGATGCCATAAAGGTGGCTAGGAATTATTCAGTCTTTGGATTTGAGAAAGCTCCACTTTGGATAAACAGTATTGACAAAAGAAAACCTGAGATGTACCAACTAATTAGAAGTTGTAGAGTGAAACATATAACAGTGATATCCATGGACCATGAAACTGTTTCAACTGGAAGGCATGTGTTATCTAAATGTTGTCACATGTGGTTTTGACTTCGTAACACTCAGAATGGAGACCTTATATTGGGAATTGTGATCTGTAGGTCTTGAAGGAGCTAGCCAGTCTTGACAGGAAGTTGGTTCTCACGAAGGCAGTCATGGATGAGACAAAGGAGTTGCAAGAATTAGCAAGATATCCTTTTCTCCCAACTCTTGACAGTTTACACATAGCTCTTCCATGCTCAACCATCATTCAAGATTTTTAGCAAGCCAGGCTCACATTAAGCTTTTGGTTAAGATAATAACTTCATCAGGGGAAGAATATCCTGGTAGAACCCAACTGCTAATTAATTCAAGTCTCTATAATCTACTCATTCCTTGCTCATGACTGACAGTAGGTTGAGCTGGATTGGATGAAATTTTGTTTAATTGATAATGTGCTAATAGGTGGTCCTCAACAAGCTTAGTTCAGACCAGCCTATATACTGGACAGCCTTAGTAGATTGGACAGTTTAAATATAGGAAAATGTTAAGACACAGCCCTGTATGCAGTCTGCACCCATTTTGATTTTTTTTTTTTTTTAAATTATTAAACCTTATCTAATGAGTTGTATGCTTGTATAAAAATGAAGACTACTTTAATACTTTGTTCCACAGTGTCTATACTGGCTCTGATTTGGGCTCTGGCACCATGAATTAATGAGATGAAGCTCTACATGATCCATGATATAACTTAGGACCATCCTAAGTGATGAGGAATCCGAACATTAGTTGGAAAGACTAATGATGCACAGGTAAACCCTGAGAGGATATAAATTCTAGACCTATGGGGGAGCAAACCCATGGCTCTAGCCAAAGAGCTAACCTTGTTTAGGTTTTATCAATTAAGAAATTAATGTTTTTATTGACTAAACATAGCTTCAGCGTTTTCTACACAAGTATGATTGATATGCTGTTAGATTGATTATATTTGTACATGATTACATTGAATCTTGGTCATAGAACAGTGTTTCTAACATGGTTTTGGAGGAAATATTTTCTGTGACTAGATGAATTAATTTTTCCTTGACTTAATGACACGCGGGTTGCTGAATCTGAGAAGGCATACGCGTCGTCCGTCGAGCAATTGCAGAGGTATGCATGTCCTAACTGTGGAGTGGACAACATGGGTGATTCAGTGCTGGCTGTTTTAGAAGAGGGAGGTAATTGAGTTCTAATACGGTGTGTACGTATACATGCTTCGCATAGACATTGGTATAATATTTTCTTGAGAAGCACAAAATACTTGGCATAGAAGTTTACATAGATGTTCATATGATATACACGTTTGCTTCCTTGCGAATGACAGAAAGCAATGAGAATGTGCATCAGAGTCTTGGTTTATGATATCAGTTTTCTTGTGAAGCAGAACCGCAACAATAAATTTTTTTTTTTTTGTAAATCAAAATTTTATATTACTGTAAAAATTCAAAACTTTACAAAAAGTGATACGCACTGTACAATGAATTGTGCAGAAAAATTGAAGTGGTCACTCAATTGAAAGAGGAAAGGACAATCCAGGCTGCTCTGTATCCCTTCAATTTGAGTTCATCCTCCGCCCTCCTATAAATTGCCAATCGAACAAGACTTATACAATGAGTTTAAAAAAGAATAATTGTGAAATAATACCCTGTGAACCCTTAGCATTAGTTACATAATTTTTTTTTATAGTCTCATATATCTCATTAGCCATTCAGCGAGTTATACACCTTTTTAGGTGAAATATATATCTCGTTAAATTTTTTTTTGCGCTTCTTAAAAGTGGCTTTAATTAATTTGAAATGCAGTAATTTACACTTTTCATCAAACCATATACTTTGTTAGAAGATTCTTACGATTTAAAAAAAAATAATAAATATGACTACATCTAGGGTTATACTTATCATTATCCTTGGTGTAGTACTCAAACGCGAGATTTGTATGGAACCAAATCCACTTTTTTTTTTTAATGTAATTTTGATTTCATCTCAAGTTGGTTTATTCTACGCATGCATTTTCAAAACGCCGATGTGCCTCTGTTATGTATATCTATAGAATATTTGTAGGTCAAGAGATTGACATCTAATATGTTTAATTCACGTCTTGAATATTAAGTAATAAGAATGGATTTTGAAATTGAACAAATGAATCAATAAGTATCCCATATTAGAATAATTAACAAGAATGGATGTCAGTTCAAACCAATAAAACAATGGGTTGAAGATATCTAAGTCCCCAGAAGCATTTAAAATATATATATATATAATATAAATCTCTGTTAAAATTGGTATATATTAGTCTATGAAAACTCAAAAAATTTAAATGCATCTCTACTGTTTATAGTTGTTAACCCTAGCTTAATCTATCAGTTAATCCTAACTCAACCTATGAAATATTCAACCTATCTTTGATTAAAAGTTTATCAGAATCATTATATAGTCTTTAAATTGAATTGTTTAGACCCAATGCTTTCAAAATGATCTATCCAAGGTCAACTCATTTCAAATGTGTTACAAATATTAGCAACAACACGAGCCTATCAAAGTAAGCTTTGAGAAGAAGTGAATGAAATGATTATTGGTTTTAAGAAAGGATAATGAGAATTTGAGGGACTCATCTAGTTGGGAGAGCTACATCAATGAGGCCAAGATTAAAATTGTTGACCTTGGAGGTGGTGAGTCAAATGTTGCTAATAGAAGGACTCAGAGCAATGAGAGCTTGAGGTGGTGGGTGGCAGTATTGGCGGAGGAGCCAAAGCTGAAGTCAAGGGACAGGAGGTCGGGGTGGTGGGGCAATTAGGAGGTGGAGGTCGGGGGAGGCAAAAAAAAAGAAAAGATGGTGGACGTCAACGATGAGGGTGGAGGGTTTCATGTGAGGCGTTGTGAATAAATAGAATGAAGAAGATGAAGAAAAAATATAAAATAATCATAGGGGTAATTTTTTTTTTTTTTGCAAGGACTAATATGTATTTAATATTATTTATGAGAGAGAGGGGGGGGTTACGGCAGCTAGAGGATACCGAAGAGCGGGGGGGACAAAGAGAAAGGGTGAGAAAGAGGGAGAGAGTCGGGGAGGGGAGAGGGCAGCGGAGCGAGAGAGAAAGAGAAAAGGGTCCATGCCCCTTCTCCTCTCTGTCCTATCTGCCCCCTCCCTTGCTCTCTCTCTCTCTCTCTCTAACCCGCCCCCTCTCAAGCATCTTCTGACCCCCACTCTGTCCACCTCACTGCACACCTCCCAGCTCTCTCTGTCCCTCTCTTTCTTTCTGCCCCTCTTTCTATCTCTAACCCATCCCCTCTCCGATGTCCTCCCGCCACCACCCTCTTGTCTCTCTTTCTCTCCATTTTGTCTCTCTTTCCCCTCTCCTCTAAAGTTTCCAAACCTTTCCCCAAAAAATTTGGGTGGTAGATTTGAAAATCTGGATGGTGGAAATAACTGCTCCCATAAAATATACCATAAAAATTCATATCAACTTCGTCCATGTTAGTTTGATAAAATGGAGACCGTGGAATTATCTAGAAAACAAAATGAACATAACATTTTTCTTTTCTAACTCCTTAATGGATTGGTCACAAAACCCAATCAAGAAAATTTTCAATTTATTATTTTATTGATGAAACCATTCATTTTTCAAATAAAGGTACATATTTTGAAATCTAAAATGGGACAAAAAATTAGACAAAATGACATTTTCTTTTCACAGAGAAAACAAAATGGCATTTTCTACTTGGTCACTCTTTTGTGCAGTAAAAGTTCATTACATTTTATTTTTATTTGTTTTCATGAGATGATACATACAAATAAATAGAATACATATTTCAATTTTTTATAAAAATACATACAAGTAAAAGTGTACACAATCAAAGAAAATCTCAAGATGGCAAAGGAAAAAAACTTATATATAAGACTCCCCAGCATTATTCTCGGGGACGGTTATTTAAACCCCCGCTTAATGGAAAACCACCCCTATGAGAAAGCCACCCGACCAATTTTTTGAAATCTATAAAACCACCCCTTAATAAAAATGCTATTATGTAAAACCACCCCTTAATAAAAATGCTATTATGTAAAACCACCCCAACCCATTTAACAAAATTATTTCTCTCTTCGACCCATCTCCACCTGTGCGCCATTTCGATCGTCAACGATGACGACGCCCGCCGGTCACCGTCTCCTGCTCAACCGCCTTTCTTCTCTTTCCTTCACCGCTTCGATATTGTTCCACCCGCCGATCATCGTCCTTTGTTCAATATTGAAGTGTAAGGTAAATATACTTCCTCCATCTTCTTTTTTATCTTCTTCTTGTTGTTGTTGACCTTATTTGTGTTATATTTTGTCATTTGAAACCCTAGTTGATCAATTATTTTAATTTATTTCCTAATTGTGAGTTTGATATAGTTTTTTTTTTTTTTTATATTCAAACTAGGCTGACAATATAAACTAACAAGGACTCATTTTATTCAAATATGTGATTGATGTTAGTTTGAAAAACATAACTCTCTTTTTTGTGTATATGATCCTACTGGATATATAACTCTTAATTTCTTATATATAATCGAGCATTTACTTAATTTTTTACAATGTAGTATGACTCCCAAGGAACGTATTCGACCTACAGCTTTCAATCGAAAAAATTATTCCAATGACATGGCATTGAGTTCTCGAGATGATGAAGTTCAAGGAGATATATAAGAAGTAGCTTGCAATTATCTGTTCGTATCGACACTATCATTGTCGGCCATTGACACTTTTCTCGACATCTCATGTGTCGACTGATACTTATCTTTTTATTTTTCAATAATCTGCTAGTATCGACACTTTGTTTGGCGACATATTTAATATATATCGACAATACATGTGTCGATATTATAACAGAAAAAAATGTTTGTGTAACCTTTCCGTTCGACACTAGAAGTGTCGACATATGTAGCATCGGTCGACACTATGTTTGTCGAACAGTACAGAGGGTGGGTTTGGTTCAAAATGGGGTGTGATTGGTAGAAGTGGTTTTCCTTTTATTTCGGATGAATAAAAATTATTTATCACGAGATGATTTTCTCATTGTATAGGGTGGGTATATCACTCCCCATTATTCTTTCGGGGACAGTTATATTCACCCCATTTTTATTGATATCCCATCCCATTTCTCAACCCATCCCACCTAAAAATTTTACAAAGTACAACCCCAACCCTCTATATATATATCGAACAAACCCCATCTCTATCATATTTTCCCTCTCTCTCGCTCTATCGCCTTCCTCCTAGCCAAATCTTCCTCACTCTCTCTGATTCTCTTCATTTGTGTATACCCTCCTCCATCACCAAACCTCCACCTTCCTCCGAGCAAATCGAATCTTCCTCACTCTCTCTGATTCTCTTCATTTGTGTATACCCTCCTCCATCACCAAACCTCCAATGGATCGTCGAGCCTCTTCTTGAACAAATGAAAGTCCCACCTTTAAGGAACCACACGTAGTCACCCAAGTCGAACCCAAGTATCACTCTCTCTGATTCTCTTCATTTGTGTATGCCCTCTCCATGTCGACCTCCCCACCCGCCGCCCTCTCCACCTCGGAGACAGAACGGAGGGTGTCAAGAGTGCGGTCGCCAAGAAGAAGGTCGGATATGCAAATACTCTTGATTTACTTCTAATCGGGGCCATGGGGGGCAAAAGAAAAGTTAGCACCGTCGTAGGCGAGGTGGTTGACGATGAGAGAAATTTGGGTTTGCGTTTTTGGGTGGGGTTTAATGATGTGGGATGAGAGGAGTGAAGGGTGTAAGGGGGTGGGTTCCTCTCCTTAAAAAAAAAATTTCATTTTTTCAAGGGGTGGGGGTAAGTAATAGAAGGGGCGGAAATAGACGTAGATCGGGTCCACGCACATACCCGATTACACGTGTAATATATCCGACCCGATTTGGACCTAAACATACAAACGGGTCCGGTCCGAGCCCACCCTGACCCGTTGGACCTGAGACCCAACAGTTTTATTAGTATATGCTCATATATTACAAGACTGTTATTTTTAGTTAACCCATAATTTTGTTTCTTATTTATCAAGTTATAAATATAAGTTTTAACTCATTTTTGTATTCATAAGTCCATAACCAAGCCCATAAATCATAACCCATAACCAACCAAACCCACCCGTTGACAGGCCTTATTAGCTTTTGAATTTGTATAATTAATTAATTTGTTGCATGATTTATGTTTATTGTTTAGGTTAATATGTTAGTGATTATTTTTTTTTAATGTTATTTAGGTTAATATGTAGTGTTTATTGTTTCAAATGTTTACTTTGTGATATAAATAACCATTAGCTCTCCCTTCTAGTTCATTGTTATATTATTTAGATTTTTGTTTACTTTGAATATTATATGTTAGTATTTATTGTTTTAAATTGTACAAAAATATGTTCAAACATAATGTCAAAACACCAATTTAGAAAGCTTAAAACTAATGCTTTATACAAAATTTTTCTAATATAATGATAAAGCAAACAAATTCATGAGCTTTCCTTTTTTTTTAATTAACCATATTCGAGTCGGGTCGGACCTAGGTCCGACCAGGGTCTAACAGGTTCGGGTCCATATTTTCAAGGACCCGCCGGGTCCTAGGTTGGACCCGGACCCTCCGGGTCTTGCAACGGGTCGGATCCAGGTCAACCCCGGCTTAAACCCGACCCGTTGACAAGGCTAGGCGAATATAATAGCCCCCATTTTTTTCTACATCATGTTATTTCTCTAATTTGACTCTATATTTTCCCTTGACAATTTAAGAGGCGATTATATGCACCTCATTAAGGTGCAATCTCACTCTTTATAAAATTTATTTTTTAAGGGTGAAGAGGAACAAAAGAAAAAAAAAAAACAGAGAGAAAATGAGATAGAGTGGGGAAGAGAAGGGCGACAGTGAGATTAGGGGAGAAGAGAGAATAAAATAAAGAAAAAGAGTTATGAGAACAAGAGGACGATGACGAGCAACCACCGCCACCCTCCCCATCCCCAGCACCACCCTCCCATCCTCGACCCACTCTCTCTCCCCCTACCCCACTGCACCCTCCCCCGACACCACCTCATCCAACAAGTCCATCCCCCTCCTACCGCTCTTTTCCCCCGTTATCCATCCCACCTGAAATTTTATTTTTGGGTGAGGAAGACCGCATAATTTAATTCAGTCCATCAAAAATGGCTTTCTAATTAGTCATGTCATCTCTTTCAATATTTTTCTATGCATTTCTATAATACGCAGAAAAGTCAGAAAAACATTAAAGGTGGTAAACATTGGACTATTTGACCAACCTAATTACATATGAAAATAGTGTGACAGTGTAAAGAAAGTTGAATTCAATAATGGTTCATCCAGCAAAAACAGAAGAGATAAAAGACAGAGAGAGAGAGAGAACATTTATCATTTACCATAGACCAATGTCTTTGCAGAAGATAGCAGATACAATTGTTTGAGATGTACCAGCTTTACCAAAATTTAAATTTTACTAGCTAATATCCATCGATTTCCAGACACATAACACTAAGGAATTCAACAAATATTCAGAGGCAAGACCCTCTCCGTCACATTGGCATTAAGTTACTAATTATAAAGCACAAGACAACAGATAACATCGAACATGCAATCCTAGACAGATCATGAAATGAAAGACCGCAAAAAAAGTAGCTAGAACTCAATAAAGAAATGGGAAGCAATGAATTTCCATCCATCCGTGACTGAGGTATCAGCGTGCATAGGAGTCTTGAATGAGAAACCATTTGTCAGACTGATCAGATAGTCACTGGGAGCAGAAGATAGACTCATGGGAAGAACTCAACTGTACAATACATAGATCACCTTAATTTGATTTGTCACTTTTTTCTCCTGAATGTATAAATAGGGAAACTCTACCGCCATCTTTTCTCAGACAAAGATATGAGCTGCAAGGAATAATCGACAAATGAACACATAAGGAATTGAAAGTCATAACATAGACTTCTACTAATCATCTGACACATGCTTCTCATCTACATGAATTAGAAATACTTGATCTTGTATACTATGGATCACCACCATCATGAATGAATAATACATAAACATTGTAAACTCACCTGACGCGCAACCTGCACCAGTCGTCGATTGCTTCGAGCTGACTCAATTATCGGTGGCTGGGGAGGAGGCAGAGCAGTTTTCTTATCCCCACCAGACTTTCTTGAAATATTCTCCTCAGGAGTTATGTTCTCAATATTGTTGCTAGAAGATCCCCTCTTGCGCTTCCTTTGGAATGTGTATTTAAGAGGCCCATCAGTCACAACTTGGGATGATCCAGATTCATGAGTCTGCTCCGTGGAATTCAGATTTTCTGTTGAAATGTGCTCTATTCCATTGCAGGGAATTTTAAAGTCGCCGTCTGTGACACCTTGAATGCACTGTCCTTGACAAATTTGAGCATGGCTGTCAGTACCATCCAAACAAACAGAGTCAGTTTTTATTTCAGTTGTACTCAGTGGGACCTGATCTCCACTACAACCAACATTCTCCATTTCTTCACAATGGTCCTTGGAAGTCAATAAGTCTTTTTCAGCAGAGGAAGAAACAGTTTTATTCTTCAATTTCTCATCATTTGACACACTCATAGAATTCCCAGCATGTTCTTCACTTACACCGATACTGAATTCCTTTTTATGTGCTTCCCTGGATTTCCTTGACAGGGCTTCACCAGATACATCAAGGCATTCATAAGAAGTTTTACAATGAACACTCGATGACAATGTTTGTACTGCATTTTCCTGAGTAACAGTCATGTATTTACTTCTAGCTCTTCGTGTTCTCAAGGATCTGCCATGTAACTTGCCAGCTTGACCATCATCACAGTTCTGAGACATGACTGCAAATTCATTCTTTATGTTCGATGACTGAACGTGAGATCTTTCTTGTGTTACATTTTTGGTCTTCTGTTCAAATGCACGAATTCGCTGAGTGCAACCATTTTTATAAAGCTCAGGTTCTTTTCTTCTCATTATTATGGATGTCAAGTCAGAACCATCAGCACAATTTTCCTCTGAAGACCGATCATCCAGAGGTGCAGTCTGTTCTGTTGGATTTTTGGTAGCAGTACGGCAATCACGGTCTTCGGAAGTCTGATTCAACTGCACATCTGCATTCTTCAAAACCAAAGGGAAGACATTTGACTCATTAGAACTTATCATGTTCTCCTGATGTCTACCTTCATTGATGGTGCTATCATTCTCTAAACTGGATTCATTTAGCTTCTCCACTGTGTTGTTTTTCAACATTTGCAATTCATGGTTCGTTCTTTCTAACTCTTCTTGAAGCTGTTGTACAGTCTTCTGAGATTCACTGAGCTGAACTTCAAGCTCTTGAATCCTTGTAGCTTGTAACTGAGAGCTCTTCTCTGCTTCTGTGATCTGTACAACCATGGAAACAAACATTTCAATTTAGGACTCTGAATTCAGTTTGATTATGCAATAGTTTTGATTGAGCAAAAAAATTCAACTATATCTTGTACAGGAAAGGCAATTTCATGAAATCAGAAGTTAAATTAATCAGAATAACACAAACAAAAATTTATATGCTATACAATAGCAGTCTGATAAGACTCGTTGATCTGAAGTCAAACGATATCAGGTGTTACATTGTTTAAAATTTCAATATAATGTCAAGCAATGAGGACCACTCTTCCAGCACAGGGGTATTCTATGTGGTGTGACTGTGTGAGACAGTTTCTTAACACACAAACAGATGCCAGAGCACAGGCACATGCAATACGAGCTTTCAATAATTGATCATGTTGTTTAGGAGCTCTCAGTTTGCTGGTTGATAGGGGTGTTTTCAGATATTTAACAGTAAACATCTCCCCCATAGTCCTTTTTGCAAGCACACAATCACTGATCCCGTGAAATACCAAAAACCACTGGATATTTGGTTTTTGGAAAGTGCATGACTGCTGAAGATAGGCTGGACAGTGAAGGTAGATACAATCAATAGAGCAAATCATGATCTGAGGGATTAGTAGACAATATTTATGATCATACTTACCCTATGGGTGCCTAAATTCCTATGAATATCACCGTCTTTAAATGAAGAATGCTTAATGGCACATTATGCAACGCTGGAAAAAGGTGCAATGTTCAATATTAAAAGAGGTATCTTTGTGACATAAATAGGCATTTTTTATTCAGATATCAAGGAAATTCGAAATATCATAAATAGCTCAATTTTTCCATGGTAGTTTGGTAGCCTGATGGATATTCAATGGTACATCAAGAATTAACATATTCTTTTACACATTTTAAGTCTTCAAAGCAGAATAGTATTTCTTTTATTTACTACTCCAAAAGGATTTTTATTTCAAACAGCAACACAAATATGCAACCGATCAACCAAATTAACCATGCAAAACCATGAGTTTTTTTTGGCCAGTCTAAAGTAGATGGAATTCAAGATAGAAATGGCGTGAGTCTTCTCATGAGATTGAGTGTAAGATATTTTCAAAGATCTGGCAGTTTGTTAAAGTTGCCTTTTCTTAAAAAAAAAGAAATATTTGAGGCGTTCATAACAGCTAGAAGTTCAGGTGTGTGTAAATGCACAATTGTGTGCCGGAGAACTTCCATGGGATGAATGCCTATACATGGAGGCTTTCCAAGCCATACATATTATATATAAAATGACCACATACCAAGAAAGGCATATGCATCTCAGCACTTTATTTATAAGGTCCATGCCAAATGCTTACGAAGGACTATTAACAGATTCTCTATCCTTGCAACAAATAGTGTTCTCAATTGCCTTAAAGATGAGACAGTTTCCATCTATTTTAAGGAATAAAGAAAGAATATTTCATTTCCCATCAAGCATATGTAGAATGACAGACTAGAAATTTACAAGCTGCATTTTGTTCTATGTTTATGTTCGATGATATGGCAAGCAAGTTTCGCAAAACTTAACGCAGAAGCCTTTAGAGGTAAGCCTGGAAAATTCAGTTTGTGGTAAATCAAAGCCAACTTAATTATACCAAAACGATTATCCGTGTCTGAAAAAAGTTCAGTAACTGCACAAGTAACGCAATGCCATCTAAGAGGGGCAGGTTTCATGACAAACCAGAGCTCACCTTGTCTGAAAAGCATCAAAAGACTTGTGAGGCCTGCAATTAGGTTCTTGGCTGAGACCAATTGACAGGTAATAAAACATACCTTGCTGACTATGCATTCAAGGACCATGCAACTAAGGAGCAACATTTTAATTAAGTCTTCGAAAGCATCTCGCTAAGCAGGAAAGAAACCACATTTAGTATAGGGTTTATATCCATGTAGGAGGCAAATCTCAGACAAAGAGGAAAACTGAGACCCAAGGAAATAGAAATTCCACATACAGTACACAAAATCAAATTGCATGGTCACATTGATCCCACATAGCTCGTTGGACAGGCTAAAGTTCAAATTACTCTTATACTCGTCTAGACAGATGTCAAGGTTGTCAGTACAGCATAACAATCTTGCCAAAACAGCTTTCGAATTGCAAAAATAAAATCTAGAGTCATGGATCTTCCCTTATCGATTTATTGATTCCATGGAAGAAGGTAAGAATTTTTACTTCATGTACAGATTGTTTGCTGGACTTCTTTGTGATACAAGATGACTAGAATCTTAATCTGTGGATGCTTGTATAAACCCATGATGTAGCATGCATGTGGTCATTATCAGTCAATCACTATGAACAGTGGAGATCAAGAGGAATAAAACAGTTGTACTGTTAGGATTGTGTTCTTTATTAAAGTCATTAGGGAGTCAATAATAAGAGTTTAGATTTATTTCAATGATATAAACTGACTCATATAAGAAGATAATTACTGAATTATTTTCTTTTTGCTTTTAAGTGGTTAGGATCAGATATTGTTAAAAAACCATAAATAACTATGTTTTAGGGTTGCACAATCATAGTTCAAAGTGTGGCTGCACGCCTGCACGTATCGGTACGTGCGACAGCACATGCGGATGTGCGCCATTGTGCACACACATGCACCATGGTGCAGTGCATGTCGCCCATGTGAAGCCATGTTGGGCCATGTGCAGCCAGTCGAATCCAATTCAAACAGAATTAAACAGCCCTTCAGGCGTTCGAACCCAATTCGACCAGGGTTCAAACGACCCTTCATGCGTTTGTACCCAATTTGAACGTGATTCAAATGACCCTTAGGTGTTCGAATCTAGTTCGAACAGCGTTCAAACACCCATATCCTAATTTGTTTTTCTTAAAAAAAAAAATACAATGTGCGGACCTCACCACATATGGGGTCAACACATGTTTTTAAACTTTGTGCGGAATAGGCTTTTCATGTTTTAATTTGATTAATTCTGAATTTAGAATTGCATGCTTTTCCATTTTTTGGTGTACTCAAGGAATTTTATTGTATTGTAGATCCATGAGAATCCCTTGTAGATTCAAAGGTTTCACAAATTATGATGGGAGGCCAGTGATCACTCCGATCTCTCCCTTCAGTGCTTCAGCTAAGCCAGAGTGGTATCAAAGCCAATTTCAATTTGGCATTTTAGACTACATAATGGATTAAAAGATGTTATTGGAAAATTCATAGAAAACAATAAATGCATTATTCCACTAGACCAATTATTCATACAATGAATACACATATGGTACATGAGTAATATCTGCAAGGCCTTAAGATGGTCACCCAATACCCAAGGTGGAACATTAAAAATGAGGATACACACAAAAAATTCACAGTGAACAAAAACTTCATAGTGAATGCACATATAAAAACTTCGTTTTATGAATGAGGATTCGCTCCTTGTTACAATTTACAAGTAGAGAAACAAAATAGAAAGAAAATAGCAAGCTAAAGAGTGGCTTCTTTGATTCCATGATTAAGGTTGGACAAGTGTTTTGTCCAATCCACTTTATGCTGTAATTTTTACACTTGTAGGGTCAAGGGCGTTTTCTTCCCTAACCAACTCCACTTTTTCGTGTCATAAGATTGGTTCACTTTTTCACCCATAAGCTTGTTTCACTGAATAGTTAAGTATTGACAATTGAGAACACATCAGTAAAATTATTCCAAGACCATTATGATATGATGCAGCTGTTCATCATGATACAAACAGTAAGGTATGCACTAGGATGTAGGATTACTAATGGGGGGATACCTCATTCATTTTGAATAAGAATTGGAATTTTGTATAAAGTAGATTATTAGAGTTAGACTAGTAGTTGTGATCATCTTTTTTTTATTTATTATGTTGCACTTTGCTTGAGGAGATACCTTGTCTCCTCTTCCTTTGGATTTTTACCTTATCATTCATGGATATTCCATCAAAATACACAAGAATGTCAGAACACTAAAAAGAAACACATAAAACTTCTAAGGTGCTCAAGATTTTCATATAAACAGAAGTATTATGAATAGAAAGATGCTTGTACTGGATTTATTATTTAATGTGACATGGGAAAATCAAACACTAAACATCTTAATAATATCCAAGAATTACATGATGCACTGCATAAGTCAAATGAAATACTTTTCATAAGGAAAAATATACAAACTTCTTACATTCAAAATAGTAATAACATGGTCCTAATAATTTCAATGGTATAGATCTATACACTTTGGTACCTAGCAATACAGTCAGACAAATTTTAAGTATTGAACCTGACCATTTGTCCCATGACGGTATATCTGTAAATTAATAAGACTCACACTATACCCTATCATTTGTATCAATTCGTAATTCCTTGGTATAATATTGAAGATTCATGATATCCCATTTCTGTGATACCCATCTAGCAGTAGTGTGGAATGCATACTATTTTGGCAAATTAAGCCATCAACTGAAACTATCAATATATAGCCAACACACTCAATAGCCAACACAAGTAGCTCATAACACATGCTATTATGCTACAAGAAACTGTTAATCAGAAATTTATTTCAAAAAAATTAAAAAAATCCACAGTGTGCAATCATCAAAACACGGCTACAGAGTGATGATCCATATATTCTTTTGAGAGTCAACATGACCTTTGCATAGTCTTTGACTACTACAAAATGAAATCAAAGTAGAGGAATAGAAAACAAACTGCTTCATGTATAGTCTATTGACACATTGACACTTCAATCTATAAAAGTGTAAAGACAACAGAATTTCATGATACTGAAAGGATGAAGAGACTAGAGAATCTTCATGTCTCTCCTTCCTTGATGAAGATATTGAAATGACAACTCTTCTTCCATTGAACTATGAGAGATCTAAATAAAGAATCCTATGAATGCAAAATAAATACAAATAATAAAGGATTAAGCTGGTACTCTTTCATCCAACAGTGGAAACAGGATTCTTTTAGTAAACTATATACATGTCTATATTACATTTTAGCAGAAGAATTCTTTCTTTTTTATAGCAAAAATCTACTCTCAGAAGCTTCCGAATCATTAATTTGCACAGTATACATATTCTGCCCAGTGTGGGCTTATGTTTATATGTAACCATCTATAATGCATGGACATTTGTCCATCTCCAGTAACTGATACTCTACTCTGCATATACTCTACACAGTGTATCTTAAATATGTAAAGAGTAATAAGTTAAAGTTGCCTCATAAACCTGAATGACTGTAAACAATTAAATTTTCATACACCATTACTGATAGACAATGCTTCCTCAGATTGCAGGTAACAGGTATGTATTGTAACCTCCATCAATATACTAATTCCTATTTCATCTGCTTTTGTTTTTATTTTCTCTTCTTTTAATAATAATTTCTCTCTTTCTTTATCCTACCTTACTAAGCCCTGCTACTAAATGGATCTACATAAATAATATAATTACAAAAATGACCCAATACTTGAGCCATAAATATGACCAAACGAGACATGTTCAACACCCTAACATATTGCAGAAATGCATAGTATATTGTATGTACCACGCAAATCAGTAAAAGCAATGGAGACCACATTCATATGATACTGCCATTTCTTGATCCCGAATGCAATACATATGCAATTTTTAGTAATACACACAATGTCATGTGATTATAGCAAAAAACGATTAAATTTAAATATACAGAAAACATTGATTTACCCATATCTATTTCCTAAATATTCAAAATTTCTAATACCACATGTGGTGTGTTGGAGTATATATCATGTGCAATGAATGCATATTCCAACAAAAGAGAACCTATGTCATCAATACTTGGGTGGCAATCACCTCCCTTCGTAGATCATGGGTCATCATGATCCTAGGAGTGGATATGCCTCTACAATCATGGGAAACTCTTGATTCAGATTGTGAGTTTACAGCTTTCCAATGTTAGAGGTGTCTTGTTTGAGAAGGGCTTCCTTTTGTTCTCACGATCTCCTTTCAATCTTTTGTAATGGAGATCCCTCATCTCCTCTTTTGTTTGGGGACCTCTTTTCAATTTTTTCTTTCAAAAAAATTCAAAATTGCTAGTTGTACCCTACATCCATATTTTTTTTTCATCTAAGTACAGATCTTCATCTGATATCATATGCAACTACATTGTCAACCTTTTTCATAAAAAAAATTTACATGCTACATTTTAGATACAGAAGCTTATATCTGCTGATCAAGAACAGAAGAATCTAGTGCAAGAAAAATGTCTCTTCGATAGATGAAGAAAATTATACAAATAAAAATTCATAAAAAGCCCAAGGAGTTTATGCCAGTACATTTTTTACTCAAAGTCAAACTCTTTGTGTACTTGATAGATCTTTCATCACCCGTAGTGAAACGTACAGGGTAATTCCTCATGGAAAATAAGAAAGATTTTTTGGTCAAGTGAACACAAATTTTTTACATTGAACTAGTAGTTTTGCATGCACTTTGGGGTCCTTAGATCAGATACAAACAATTCTCTGTGTGATCATGCTTGAGGAAAAGAGTGCATTGGAGCATAATTTGCTCATTCATTTCCAATTTGTCCAAATATACTCCCACTATTCAGGGGATAAAATCCAGCTTTACGTCTTTCTGTTTTGGTCAAAGGGGAGTAATATTGGGGAAAAGGGGGGGGAGTGTTGTGAAATGAGAGAAATTCCAATGTACACATTGATCTCAGGCACTTAGACAAACTTTACCTAAAAGAATTGAAATTGGAACTCAGAAAATTCATTTGCTCATGGACATGACACTTTTTATGATGGCCCCTAAAGGAACAGGTTAAAAAATGGTATGACAAGTAGTTATTCAGTCACAGCCCACATTGTCTTTTTCTTTTGAATGCAACAGATGATACAAAGAACTACTCATGAGGTGAGAAGTTCAAGTTGGAAAAGACACGAAGATGCCTGGGAAACAATGTACCTATATTAATGTTAATCAAAGGTGGGAATGGTTCTAAGGAGTAAAGAAGAAGAGGGATAGGAACAATTGGAAAATTTACTCACCTTATCTCCCATGTTGAATGTAGGTTACTTGACTGTCAAGAAACAAAAGAATAATAAAAAGGACACCCTTACAAATTACAATGAAAAAATGTGGTTAAAACTTGTGACTGAAATGGATAATCCTGAGATTGGCATAGGTTTCTTGGTACATATTATGTGGAAATTGTATTTAACTGATTCTGACTTGTTTTGATTTCCTGAAGGTAAGGCCTTAATATCCCCATCCATATATTAAGTTTACCACTATTTTATAAATAAAAAAACACTAGTGTGCTCCCAACTTTCCTTAGAAAAGAAAGTTAGAATAGGTCTTCTGGTGAATAACACGACAGAAAACAAAGATGAAGAACAAGACCCAATATTAATCAAATCCACAAAAACTTTTCACCAGGTGCAAATTCTAAACTGGATAGGTCTTCCACTGATAAATAGTGTTACAAGAAACAAATTTAAGAACGAGGCCGAGCATAATATATTACAATGTTAAGTATGGCAGCGACTCTCTTAGAAATTAAAGTAAAATGGGGGGCCCAGTTTGTTCCCATCCAGACTCATCTCTTGGAATGTTTATGTTGGTGAAAGGAAAGATTTATTTACTACTGGGCTCTGAGAAATTGATGGAGAATAAACTAGGTTCCCACCATACTTTGTAAGCTTCATATCTCTTAAACATTTTTTTTTTTTTTTGAGAGAGAGAGAGAGGATTGGAGAAATTTTATGAATGAAAATTACCCCCAAACAAAAGGAAGACGAGGACATTTGAGGCTAATATACAAGGATTGTTTATGTTGGCTTCTTAGAACAACGAAGGCTCAATTGCAAAGAGGCGAATTTACGTGTGAAGCTCATATAATATGTTGGAAGAAACCAAGGGGATCATGAAGAAGTATTACCACTTTCAAATATTCTATCAATTGGTAGTGATTTTATTCTTCTTATGCGAGCAATCAAGTAAATCCAACCACGAGAAATTTGGACATCTTTTTGGACAAGATGAACTAAGGGGGGGGTAGTCGATACAGACTTTGATGGATTTTTGTGGACATTATTCAAGTGATGGACTTTTGTAGACTTTGTAGACTTTCACAGACTTTTGCAGACTTTCGTAGACTTTTGCAGACTTTCACAAATTTACTTTCACAGACTTTTGCAGACTTTCACAGACTGACTCTCATGGACTTTCACAGACTTTTACAGACATTTGCAGACTTTCACAGATTGACTCTTATGGATTTTCATAGACTTTCACAGACTTTTGCAGACTTTCACAAATCACTCTCATGGACTTTCACAGACTTTTGTAGACTTTCACAAATCACTCTCATGGACTTTCACAGACTTTCACAGACTTTCAGAGATTGACTCTTTTCACATCTGGATTTCTATTAATAAACACAAAAATATTTTTAGAATTTTAAAATAACAAATAAAGAACTCAAATATTCAAATTCAACATGAATTATTGATACCCATATAAATAAAATAAAAGCAATCAGTATATTTCATATATGTAAATATATCTTTTTACTTTTATATATGTTTAAACATTATAAACAATATATATATACATCTATATTGTACAATAATAGAAACATCTTCAAGGAAAATCAAATCAAACATCATACATATAATCAAATATATGATAAATCTATATTTTAAAAAATAATTGTGGATGATCTAGGCATATATAATATAATCTATCATTCTCATTTATTCATCAAACATATGAGGTGATAGGAATATTTCATACATATGGACATTCATAAAAAAAAGATGATAAATAAAGAAAAAAAATGTGAATAAAAATATGAAAGGCATGTGATAAAAATCATAAAGTAGATTTGTTAAAAGAAAAAAAGAAATATTCACAAAGTTGGAATAAAAGTCCATGAGAATCCCACCCATTTGGGTGGGATTTTGAAAAGACTTTTTCCTTTATATTTCTCTCTCTAAAGTCCACAAAAGTCCACAAGAATCCATCACTTATGAAAGTCTTCACAAATCCTGTTTAAATTGAATAACACATGACAAAATGTCTACTATGAGAAGTCTCAATTGAATAACGCTGGACTTTTTGTCCACGAAATAATGTCTTAATCGAATAACACTGGACTTTATGTCCACGAAATAATGTCTCAATCGAATAACGCTGGACTTTATGTCCACGAAATAATGTCTCAATCGAATAACGCTGGACTTTATGTCCACGAAATAATGTCTCAATCGAATAACGCTGGACTTTTTCTCCACGAAATAATGTCTCAATCGAATAATGTTGGACTTTTTGTCCACGAAAAAATGTCTCAATCGAATAACGCTGGACTTTTGTCCATGAAATAATGTCTCAATCGAATAACGCTGGACTTTTTGTCCACGAACCAAAGTCCTGATTGAAAAACACAAGATTTATAAATCCACGAGCATGGACATTTTGTCCATGAAAATCCTAATTGACTACCCCCCTATTTGTTTTCAGTCTCGTCTCATCTCATTGATGCCAATGATCATGAATAGAGCAGCCCTTTGAAAACAAGTGACTAACTTTACAAGATCCTATGCGCAGCGATTGACTTCCTCTAAGACAAACATATGCTGCACTTATGAAAAGTTGCTTATGTAACAAAATAATAATAAAGATAGAAGAATTGGCTTCTTTTTTTTTATCATAAAGAGAAACAAGGAAGCAATTCAAGCTGGAAGAAACAAAATCATCCTACTAGAATGACAAGTATATCAACTTTGTGAACAAGAAAAAAAGAAAAAAATCAGAGAGAGATCCACCAGTCGATAATATGAAACAGCTCCATCAAACAGAACTTCATTGGTTCAAGACATGAGTCAAGTAGTTAAAAGACTAGGGAGGAACACTGAGACACACAACTTTGCAAACTCGAGTGAAAATAAACACAAATGTGAATATACATTGCATGGTGATTTTTCGCAAAGTAGTAGTAGAAGTTTGCAAAGATGTTAAATCAAAGTTTCTAAACAACAGTTCCCATTGGTGTAAACTTGATAGAGGATTCGCATAGAAACGCTCACATGTGCACATGAAAAAAAAAAAAAGCAACCTTTTTTCATTCTAATCCAAACAACCCACAAGGCGAAATGCATAACCCAAACACCCACCCACCTCCAGGGGCAAGACAAAATATTGAAGGAATTGGGTAAAAATTATTGGGGTTTCTTCAAATAATTTCACAGAAGCACAACCTGCAAGTCCAAGAACCAAAAGGTTGAAAAAAATCGATTTCTACATTTGTTCAGGTCTCCAACAAACCCATTAATCAAATTAAAGCCGACTTGAAAGTACCCAAACCGACACCATGAACAAAAAAAAAAAAAACCCACACAAAGAACAAAAAATGAGTGAAACCAAACAACTGAAGCTGAAAGGTAAGGAAATAAAACAGAAAAACAATCAAACAAGAAACTTTATCACAAAACCACAAAAAAATTTAAAAAAAAAAATCAAGAAGCAAAGACGGACATCATTGAACAGAAAACCACAAACAAAAGAGAAAAACCAAAACTAAGATACCTCAGAATCCATGACAGACTTCAAGCGGACGAGCAGGCGAAGCGACTCCTCTTTAGAGGCCGAGAGATCCTGCTGGAAGCGTTGGGCCTTCCGCTCGGACGCCATCACCCGCGCCGCCGATTCCTTCGCCGTGTTCAGTATTATCTCCGCGTACGCCCTCTTCAGAGCCGCCATTCTCTAATACCCCCAAAAAAAAACAACAAAAACAACAACAACCGCTTCAACCACCGCATCCACTGCTACCTATTTTGGATGATCGAGAGAGAGAGAGAGAGAGAGATTGTGAGATTTTGATTGGGGTTACCTCGGATTCATCCATGGACGCCGCCATGGACAGAGAGAGAGAGAGAGAGAGAGAGAGAGGGGAAGAGTTGGGTATTTTCGGTTTGGGGAGTTGGTTTTTGTTTCATCGATGTGTAGCTGACGGTGTGAGTCGGTTAAAAATTTTGTGTTTTTTGTGTGTGCCCCAGTGTGGTTCGTGGAGTGAATTTGGCTTTTGGTTTGGGCTTTTTTTTTGGAGTGGGCTTTTGCTTGAGTCAATGAAAAGGGGTTGGTTTGAGTCCACGATTGGGTAGGTAGGGACCGGTTTGAAATTTGAATCGTCTTCCCTGGGAAAACTGAGGGGGTTGAGATGACAGGCAGCATCATCACACCTGTCATTTCATATTATTCATGGGGAAAAAAACAAAATATATGATATGGTATAAAATAAAATATATAGGATAATATATTTTTTTTGTTTTGAAATATACTACGTGTTGTACTTGTAGAAGAGAAAGAGATGAGTAGTGATCCATTAATAATGTTTCTTCTCGCTGTAAGGAAGGAGATGTTGTATATAGTGAAGAGAATGAGTACTGTTATACATGCTTCATTATATAGGCCTCATTTATAAATCTTATTAAGTATCAATATACCATTGGTTTCTTGATTGATTTTCACAAAAGGATAAAAAATAAAATACAAAACTACCCTAATTAAAAACACATGGTTTCAATGCTAAAATCCTCTTTTCTCGATTACGATTTCGTCTTCCCCGTCCATCTCCCACTCCATATACTCAAATTTGAATTTTAAAAACGGAAATCACAAACCAAATCACACCAACAATCTCTTCCCATTTCGTCTAAAACAACAAAAAAGTCTTAAAATCTGTTTGCAGCTTCACTTTCAACAATTTTTGAACAATTTCTTCATCTGATTGTTAATCCCCTGCCAAAAATGGGTACTCGATGTTTTTTTTTTTTCAGATGCTTTTGTTGTTTTGAACGATCATTCGAATCCAAAAAAATCATAGAAAATTTATTTATGATTAGTATATTAGTTTTTTTCTATGATATGTGAAAATAATTTATGAATGATGTGAAGAACTAACTGAATCTGTTGTTATTGAAAAATTTTAATAGCTCCCCAAATCTATTTTAGTTAAAAATGCTTTATAATGTATAAATTACTGTTGAATTTGAATCTGTGCACCTATTGAAAGAATGTAACTGACTTTTTTAATTATGTTTACTGTGTGTATTTGAATGTTGCAAGTGTGATTGTGACATGATGTATGTGAAATCATTAACTAGTTGTATATGTAACTGATTAATTGAAGTGTGTAACTTTTTTTTTTGTTATATGCATATCCGTGTTTGTTTGATGTAAACTGACAATGGGTGAATGTAATTGTCTTTTGATTAAAGTAACTTACTTTTTGTTATGTGAAACTGTCAATTTAAAAAATGCAATCGACTTGATATTGAATGTAACTTACTTTTCAAAAATGTAGTATGTGTGCATGTCATGATATATCTGGAGTCTTCAGTACTTGGATATGTAAACTAACAAAATTTAAAGAATGTAACTAACATTTGGTATATGTTATTGAATTTTTTGTTATATATAACAAACTACTATAGAACGTAATAGACTTTTACTAAAAAAAAAGTCAATTCTGATACCATACAGTGAAATGTAACTGATTATTACAAAATGTAACTGAATTCATGAAATGTTTCGACTATATCGAAGTGGAAAAAATCATATTAGTGAAGGAAGAACCACAACAACCTCAATTTTTGTACGTATATTTACAACATTACATGTTCAAAACTACAATATAAAAAACCCTTTAACAAAATTCATTTTGGTTAAATTGCAGAAAGGACTGTGGGACAATGATCATTCATATTGTGAGACAGTATGCCTTTCATGAGGAATTGTTGACAAAGATGACAAAAAATGTGTGCACATACGTTAGAGCACACCTCATAAAAAATTTCCTAAATGACAAAAAGAGGACATATACAGATAATGATCACAGAGTTAGAACAATGCAGTTTGATAAGTGACTCTGAGTGTTTAGTCATGTATATATGTGAAAAATTTGTCATGTATATGGGTGCAAAACAAATTTTGAAAGAAGCAAACATCTTAAGAATATATTGTGATGTGTTTAAATGAAAAACTATAATTTCTTATGCTTTTTATGTTTTGAAGAATGTAAAGCAACTAGTATTGGTTGTTAGTCATTAACATAGACTATGATTTATGCTAAATGTATCTAAAATTTAAAATATGTAACAGTATTGTACTATTGTTACATAAATTTGTAACAATGTAAGTAGTTTAAACTGAAATGTAACTAATTTTTTAACAATGTAACTAGCAATTTAAAAATGTAACTGAATTATGGTAAATGTAACCCAGTCTCTCGAAGAACACATTACAAAACCTTCTAGAAATCAACAAAAGGGTTACAAAACATGTCACTGGAGAAAAAAATGCTAAGGAAAATAAAGGAATCACAAAGCAGTAGATCCAATAGCTTCACCAACATCTTGCACATTGCAATTTTCAGAAATCTTCACTTGCTTTCTCTTTGGCATGAAAACCTTAGATGCCTTCCTTTTCAATGGTAGCCACCCTTCACTTCGACCCTTGATTGGAGAGTGAATAATTCAGTCTGACAATAATTCTTCGCCAGCAACTACAATTAGGAATTTCTGTCGAAAGGTTGATCAGAGATGCATGCAAGAAATGTAACCGATTTCGAATGTTGCTCAAGCCAATGCCAATATAACATCAACACTCTAAAAAGTTCTCCAGAAAACCATTTTAACATAAAAAAAAAACAGATTCAGACAACATTAAATATGAAATCCAATAAGAAAAATGAAAACACATGAAAAAACAAACAATAACAATGTTACATCTAAATCAACTGACATTATAAATTGGTCAATTGTTATTTCAGATCAGATCACATGCTGAAAGTCCTCCAACAAATAAATCAGAGGTTCCAAAACGAGAAAAAAAATCTTCCAATCTGCTTCTCTGTGTTCTTATAAAAAAATTATAGTGTTGAAAAACATTTTATTGATAATGATGGACGATAAACAATTCAATTGTCATAACAAAAAAAAACGGTAATTAAAACTTCATTACTCCTTCCACATAAGGAAATTCTAACCGATCATTAAATGTGGAGAGTGATTATCAAAAACGGTTTCAAGGGTATATTCGGTATTGCCACCTATGCCACCTCATGGGGCTTATATGGGGCCTATAAGATGGGGCTTGTGAATCATTTCCCGAAGAGAAATGACATTTTCTGAAGTAAATTTCAAATCAATGCATCCCTCTTCAAACACCCTTGCTACAGTGGAGTTGTTCATTTTTACACTACTTCCTTCTATACCATGATAAGTAGAAAAAATTGAGCGGTCATTACAAATATGGACATTCATCCCCTTATCAATCAACCAATGAAAAGGAAGACATGCATAATTTATTTCAAGATTGCAAGTAACAAATTGGTAATTAGGTGTTATATATATGTCACTTTTTGGCCTGCTGGTAACCATTGGAGCATTTTGGTAGTTTTTGAGTTTTTTCGTTTTTCGATCGGAACCGCAAAATTTTGGACTGTTAGCTATCGTCCTGAGCTAGAGGACTCCGATTGAAAATCAAACTGCATATTATGTGTCCTGGTACCATTCTAAGCCACTCATGAAAATTTCATCGAATTCCGGCAACGTTTCCGAAATTTCACAGTTCCGGGGCGTATCCGGGTTTTAAGTGAGTTGACTTTATAAGTGGTTGAAGAGGGTGATCTCGTCCTACTGGGTCCAATGACAAATGGAGGTGGCAGAGACGGGGGCCTTCTGAGAGGAAGAGGAGGAGGTGCGGTGGGGTGTGGAGGCCATGGTGGAGTTCGGATCTGAGGTGACGGGGGAGGGAAGGCAGAGATGATATTTTGTGAAGTCGGTTAGAATTTTAAAAGATAGAAGTTGTAGAGTTTTTGGGGGTTTAAATGTATGTATGTAGGAGGAGGTGCGGTGGGTGGAAGTGCGGAGGGGTGTGGTCGCCATGGCAGAGAGGGAAGGGAGATAGAGTTTTATGTGGAGTCAAGAACTTCAATGGTGGCGGCTTCAATGGTGGTGGCTAAGGTTTCGAGGAGGTTGATGTGTCTACGATAGTGTTTCTTCAAACATGTTAAATGAGGGAGGGGAGAGATGATGGAGGGTATTCATACGCTCCATCAAGTAATCCCCACAGTCCAGATGAGATCGGACGGTGGGGAACCACTTTACACAAAAGAAAAAGGTTCAATCAAATCTGGACTGTCCAGATCTGATTGGACATACTAGACAAAAGAAAAATGGGAAAAATGGCAAACGGCATGATGTTTCAACCCGGTCCATTAGTTCCATCACGTGATATCACATGAAAAAAAGTGATACGATCAGGTTCTAATTGGTGTCCCTAGAGAGGCTCTATGATAACTTCACAGAAGTTCTGAACCCCAACCGAGAGACGGTTTTCAACTATTGATTTAAATGGGACACTGAAAATTTGGTTGAAAATTAAGAGGTGCTCAAGCACCCATTAAAAGAAAATTGTTCCTAACCGTTTAAAAACAAATTCCAAATACATGAGATTGGAAATATTTCAACCACCGAATAAAATAATTCAATAAAAAAATAATAATAATTTGAAATAATTTTCTAACAAATAATACGAAGACTTGTATAACCACTCATCAACGGATGCTGCTTCCCAAATCGGGTAAAAGTGCAAACCTATAGCTGCAGATGTAGGAATAATGGCACCAGAAATAATGTTGTTTCCATAAAGTAAAGACCCGGAAACGGGTTCACGAATACCATCAATATCTACTGGAGGAGCAGCGATGAAGGCGATAATAAATACAGAAGTTGCGGTCAATTCATGAGTAGTAGTCATCAATTTTTTTAAAAATGCATAAATTCTTTTATTGAATTTTATGTTGTTATAAAAATGAAATATGCACTAAAATACATTAATGTAATTTTGCTTAGAAAAAAAATAAACCAATATTCATGCACTCTAAATACGCAGTGTTTGCTGCCTTATCGCATTGTACAAGCAGTTGGGAGACCACTTGTAGACTATAGACAACACTGCAAAATGGATTAAATGTATGATTGCTCTTTTTTATTAGAATATATATGTTGAAAATTGATGTCACCAAGGATTTGATCATTTTACCTCTTTATTTGATATTGGAATATATATGTTAAGCATGGTAATTCTGATATCCAAATGAAATGAATGTGTATTTGTTTTCCATTTATTGTAATACAATATATAGTGATATAATAGAGTATCAATAATGTTTTTTAAGCCCCATCTTTTAGGCCCCATCACAAGCCCCATGAGGTGGCAAAGGGACATTACCTGTTATACTCTTTTAGCTTTAATTGATAACCAATCCCCAAAATGTGGTGATTTCGTTTTCATATCTTCATCCGTGCATCATGGAGGAACATTAATTTCTGTATTTCTTTTTTTTCGAATGCTCAATTGAATTTTTATTCATTCATCATTATTAATCGATTTTTTGGGAACTGAATTTTCTATGAAGACCACCTAGTAGCAAATCCGAATTTCTACTTCAGAGGAATTTGAAGTCACTAATTCATTTTTTTTTCAATTTGGATTTCGTCTCAATATCTATCGAATCAGGTTTGACATTTCTTATGTTTTGGATTTTCAAGAGTTTTATTTGCATTGCTTGATATTAAAAAGTTTTTTTTCATCTTATGATCCCATTAGAATGCCAGTTATATCTGAATTTGAAATTAACCTTTTACGATATACATTTTAAATGTATGTTACATTTCATGTATTGATCGTTAGTTACATTTTATACTGTTTGTTATATTTATATAACACTGTTACATTTACATAAATGTAACATAGTAGAAACATTTACTTAAATTTCTTACATTTTATATTGTTTATTACATTTACATAAATGTAACATAACAGTAATATTTACCTAAATTTCTTACATTTTATACTGTTTGTTACATTTACATAACACTGTTATATTTACATAAATGTAACATAATAGTAATATTTACGTAAATTTCTTACATTCCATGCACATTTTAAAAATAGATCATCTCTTTAATTATGTGTGTACTATGATGAATCTCAAATCAATAATTAATTGTTAAATGTAACTATTAATATAAAATGTAACCGCTTCATATCGTAATTGTATGTATTTTTTATTTAATTTTGAATACATTAAATACCTGACTATTTTAATGTCCAATTAATAACATTCTTCAAAAAAATACTAATGTTTGTAATAAGAATATAAGTTTGAAATAAAAATCTAGACTATTTGAAGGATTTTGACGAAAAACAATTTAGGTGAATTTAACGAAAAATAATGGGGAAATTAATTAGAGGTCCTCACAACCATCCCTCTATTATTTTTAAGTCCCTGGACCTTTTTTACTTTTCTCTAGGTCCCTATCACCCAATCTCATTTTTTTTAGGTCCAAACTAACCCATTCCGTCAGATGTCATTTTTTTACTTTCAAAAATGCCCTTTCAACAAAAAAAATTACCCAATCCATCATCTCTCTCAAACACCTTCTTCAACCTCTCTTAAACCATGATTTTTTCACTCTCTTTCTCTCTCTCTCTCAAAAAACCTCTGTCCCCCCCCACCGTCTCCCCACCTCTCTTGTTATATATGTGTCACTTTTTGCCTGTTGGTAACCATTGGAGCATTTTAGCAGTTTTTAAAATTTTTGCATTTTTTGATCGGAACCGCAAAATTTTGGACTGTTAGCTATCGTCCTGAGCTAGAGGACTCCGATTGAAAATCTAACTGCATATTATGTGTCCTGGTGCCATTTTAAGCCACTCATGAAAATTTCATCGAATTCCGACAACGTTTCCAAAATTTCACAGTTCCGAGGCGTATCTGGGTTTTTAAGTCGCTTACTATATAAAGGGGTGATCTAAAAATCTCATGTCACTATTCATCATCCCTACCAAAGTTTCCCTCTCTCCTCTCTCTCATTTTTCTCCCTTTTGAAGCCCTTAGACCCCTCAAACCCAAAAACCTAAAGCCTAAGAAGTGTAGATCGGGTCCCGATCTACACCCCGGTGCCTTCAAATCCCATTTCCGACGAGTCTAGCCTCCCCATCCTCCCCTCTTTCTCCTCTGTTTTGGGCCATTTCGAAGGCCGAGTGAGATCCGGGCGTTGGAGGGCTTTGGGGAAGCGTTTCGGTGCGCGGAGAGCACCCGGACACCTCTTCCTCCCCCTTGGTAAGCTTTCTTTCCCTCTTTTTCATGCTTAGATGCTTGATAGGAGGGGGTTTTTGTGTTTGGGAGGTGGTCGGCGGCTGTGGGAGGCCGTCGGAGGTGGTTGGGGGCGGTCGGAGGCCGACGGAGGCCATTGGGTGGGTGGTAGAGGTGCTCGGCAGGTTGGGGATCTGTTCCGAGCAGGGTGGCAGCGGGCGCAGCAGGCAGGCATCAGGTAGCCGGGCGCGCGAGCGCGTGCGCGCGGGCGTGCGCTCGGGTGATGCAGGGGGGCGTGCTGGGCGCGCTGGATGGGTTGGCAGTGCTGGCGTGTGGGCTGGTGGTCTCAGGCAGCACGGGCAGCACAGGCGCAACAGCTGGCAGGGCGCGCTCGTCTCGCGTGCGCGCGGCCGTGCGCTCGGGGGGAGCTGGAGGCCAGCAAGGCGTGCGGGTGCTGGGCGTGCGGGCGCTGGGTGTGCTGGGGGTGATGGCCGAGAGGGCAGTGCGTGCAGGGGCGTCGTGCAGGGTGCGCGCGGGGCGCGGCGAGGCAGGGATGATGCACGCGGGGAGCGGCGAGGTGGCGGAGGTGCGCGCGGGGTGCGCGCGGGGCGAGGCGCTGCGCGCGGGGGCGTGCGGGGTGCTCGCGGGCCGGCGCGAGGCGTGCGGGGCGCGCGCGGGCTGCTGCGGCTGGGCGCAGTGGTCGCGCGGTGCCCCGGGTGGTGCGGCGGCGTGTCCAGGCGGCGGGCAGGGGCCCGGCGGTGCGCGGGGTGCGCGGGCTAAAGCGCGGCGGTGCGCCCGGGCGGTCGGGTGGCCGTGCGGGTGGTTGCCGGGGGTGCGGGTGGTTGCCGGGGTGCTCGGGCTAGCGTGCGTGCGGGTCGTATGCACGTTTGCCCGAGTGTTGGATGTTGGTTGTGGGTTTTGTGTATTTTAAGTCTTCTTGTTGTGTTTGTGGATTTATACTCACCAGTTAATACCCTGTCTTGCAGATCTCGACGGACGATCGCGCGTCGACCCGACTTCCGGTGAGTGGGACAACCCAACCCAGTTTGGGAGGCGCTACATGCATTTGGGCGTGTACCGTCCTCCCCTGGGGCACATAGTTAGTATTAACTGCTTTGTTATAATCCATGTAAGCATGATGTGTGTGTGTGTAGAATGCATGCCGCCCTAGACTTGTATGTTAGGGACTCGCACCCTTAGGATTTGTGCATGAGCCGTGCATCCTGTCACCCCGCTATCATGCTAGGAAAGCCCGACCTGAGCATGCGTCCTATTAGTTTGATTTATTTAATTAAATGCAAGCTTTAATATTGTTAGCATGCCTTGGGGAATATAAGGGGGGCCTTGCGAGGTTAACATTGAGACCCGGGTTAGGGTACTCCGTGTTCCTCGTTTGGTTGTCGGATGTCCTACATCGGGACCTCAGGTTACCCTCCCAAGGTCTCTTTTCCCCATTTATGTCTTATTTATTTCCCCGCATCCTGGTTATGCGCGCTGGTGGAATTCTGAGGAATTCAAGACATTAGAGTTGTAGAGATGTGCTGTCAGCGGATCCGAGTGGATCATATGCGATGGATAGGCTGTTCTGTTCCCTTCGTTGGATCCGTGTAGAGACTACCTCGGCGTTGGAAAGGTTGTCCCGTGCAGGGGCTCCCATTAGTAGGCGCCTCCTGATTTGGTAGAAGGACTGCGCCGAACGTGGGAGTGGCCAAACGACCTACGGAGTGAGGAGAGACTATCGGTGGACCAAGGGTGACCAACAGCCTAGTCAGTCCCAAGAGCCTATGTCACCTGTTGAGAGGTGAGGGTGAGGGTATAGTGGGCCGGCGATGCGACGACCCACAGGATTATGTATGGATGATTATTAGCCCATTAAGTCCCAACATCCTTGGTCACCTCTGGAGGGGTGAGGGTGAGGGTGAGGGTATGGGGTTCGGCGATGTGACGAACCCCCGGATTGTGTTGTTTATCCTGCCTTGGGACTATTGACTTGATTAAATATGGTTAATATGAACTGTATGCATGGGTTGTGCTATTCACTGAGCGTGTGGCTCACCCCTCGCATAAAATCTTTTCAGTGATCACCGACGAGGACTTGAAGAAGGAGCTTCCTGAGCGACTACACCAGTAGCGGAGTAGCGCCACGTCCCTCGAGTCTTGAGGCCATCAGCACCCTTCTCTTGTTGTATGTATATATCTCTGTGCTTGGGCACCTAGTTGGATTTTGTATGGATTGTATTTGTGTATATATGGACATGTTGGCTCTCACAGGACATATGATTATGTATCGAGTCTGGGGTATATTTTGATTACAGATTCAGTCTTTTAGCTTCCGCATTTGGTGTATATATTATGTCAGCCCTGCTTTATCTGTGTTGTCATATTTGCTGTTGTGTGAGTATGTTATTGAACTCCTGTTTACTGATATCATATATACACTTGCCGCGTCTCGGGGACGGCCGCCCTGGGGCGTGACATCTCTCCCCATGATGAACAACCTTTGGATCCCCCTCTCTCTGAAAAAGAAACCCTCCCCCTAAGCCCTCTGTTTCCTCGCATCTCTTCACCCTCCCCTTTATGTCTTTCCTCCCTCCCTACCCTAACAGAGCGCATCGGTTCTCCCCTCCCATCCCTTTCAGATCTTCCACCTAGCAGGTGTTGACTGTTGTCAGGTATTCTCTTTCAAATTTACCACCCCATCAACTATGATCTCTTGAGTGTTTATTATGTGAAATGAGTTTTGTGAATGTTATTGTTGTGCCTGTGTCATTTGGAGCGCTTTGTTTAAAGATTTTGGGTACATAATTTTTTTTGTAAGTTATGTATTTCCAATTTGCCATTTGGATTTGATTTTGTAAAAATCCAAGATGAAGAGATTTAATTCTGATTTTGTTATGAGATGTCCAGTTTTGAGTTGGCTTTCGCACAGAGGTGGAATTAGATCAACTGGATTCTTGTAGTAAAAGTTATGGGTATTCTTCCAAGTGTACCCCGGGGATAGAAATTCTGGCAGCAGCCCTGTTCCATGTTTGTCTCTAAATTCGGAATAGCTGGAGAGGTTATTTGTTCATATCATAAACATGAAAGTTGTAGATAGTCTTCTTAGCTTTCCATCGGTTTTGGAATTGAGCCATTCGGAGCTATATCGAGGAAGTTATGGCTGTTCCAGTGAAGCTTGCGCTGAATTTCTAGTCGGAGGGCGACTTAGTAAATTTTCCTTAAGATATTTGATAAATATCTCTCTCTCCCTCCCAATGTTGTCGACAACATTTCTGGTCCCTCTCTTTCTCTCTTTTCCTTGCCCACCAAGTGTTTGATGGAGGGCCTCAAAGAGGAGGAGAAGGTGGAGGAGGAAGTGGAGGTGGGTTGTGTTGTTGTTGCTTGTTTCTTCCCTTCTCTCAAGCTCTCTTTGCATGATCTCCCCCCCCCCTGTTTTGCTGCCATAGAGGGCTGAAGAGGAGGCTGAGGAGGCTGAGTGGTGGTGGTGGTGGTTCCGGGTGGCGGCGTTTTGGTGTGCGAAGGGCCCCGAACCTCCCCCTTTCTTTTCCCTCCCAAGGTGAGCTCCTCCCCTCCTTTTCTTGGTTTTCTTGGCTTGAGGGGTTGGTTGGGAGGTCATGCATGTTGGGTAGGTGTGTTAGGGAGTGTGTGAGGGGTTGGGATGGGTGAAAATGAGCTTGGAGTGGGCTGGGCGCGAGCTGGGCGCGGTCTGCGCGCGTGCGCGCGCAGGCAGGCGCAGTCGGGCGCGTGCGCGCGAGTGCGCGGGTGCGCGCGGGTGCAAGCGGGAGTGCCAGCGGGGGTGCGCGCGGGCGCGCGCGGGCGTGCGCGCGAGCGTGCGCGCGCGCGGGCAGGGCTTATGGGCATGTGCCTGGGCGCTGGGCAGGGCACCTGGGCACTGTGCCTGGGTGCTGGGCAGGGCGCCTGGGCATGCGCCTGGGCGCGGTGCTGGGGACCAGTGCGCGCGGTGCTGGGGGCCAGTGCGTGCGCGTGCTGGGGCGTGCGTGCAGTGCGCGCGGGGGCGCGCTGGGCTGGACGCGCGGTGCGCGCGGGCGTGCGCGTGCGTGCGGCAGTGTGTCAGGGCGCGCGGGTAGGCGAGCGGCAGTGCGCCGATTGTGCCGGGGTGTGTGCGTGCGTGCGCATCCGTGCGTGCGCGTGTTTGGGGGCGCTGTGCGCGCAGGGCGAGCAGGCGGTGCGAACGGGGAATGTGTGCGGGGCGCTGCGCTAGGGCGCAGTGCGTGAGGGTGTAGGCGCGGTGCGGGCGGGTGCACCCGGGGGCCTGGACGCGCGGTGCGCGCGGGCGTGCGCGTGCGTGCGCCCGAGCATGCGGGTGTCCGGGCGTGCGGGCAGGGGCTCGGCCGTGCGTCTAGGCGTGCGGGCTGGGGCGCATCTATGCGCCTGGGTCGGGTGGCCGTGCGTACGGTTGCCCGGGGGTTCGGGAGTGAGTCGGGTGCTCAGGCTCGCGTGCGTACAGGCCGTATATACGCTTGTCCGAGTGTTGAGTATTTTAGAGTATTTGTGGATTTATTTGTGTGTTTTACTCACCATATTGATTGCCCTGTCTTGCAGATCTTGACGGACGGTCGTGCGACGACCCGACTTCCGGTGAGTGGGACAATCCAACCCAGTAGAGAGGCGTTATACGCATTTGGGCGTATACCGACCTCTCTTGGGGCACCATGGATTTATATTAACCTGTTGTAATGTGTATTCTATGCGAGCATGATTTAAATGTACAATGCATGCTACCCTAGACTTTGCATGTTAGGGACTTGCACCCTTAGGATATGTGTATGAGCCATGCAGCATGTCCCCCTGTTCTCATGCTAGGAAGCCTTGGCCTATGCATGTGTCCTACTAGTTTTATTTATTAAATTAAATGCTAGTGTATGATAAACTGCATGCCTTAGATGATATTATAGGGAGGAGCCTTGCGAGGTCAACACTGAGACCCGGGTTAGGGTACTACGTGTTCCTTGTTTGGTTGTCAGGGTGTCCTGTATCGGGAACTCACGCTGCCCTCCCAAGGTTTCTTGTCCCAATAGTATTATAAGAAATGTTATACCAAATTATATGATTATTAGCATATTTAGTGAATATTATAGGGGAGGGGCCTCGCGTGGACAGCGGTGAGACCCGGGCTAGGGTACTCCGTGTTCCTTGTTTGGTTGTCGGGGTGTCCTATATCGGGAACTCACGCTGCCCTCCCAAGTTTCTTTCCCCCAATGATATTCCACCCTTGCTAATTATTGTGTATGTTCCCCGCATATTGGTTATGCGCCTTAAGGAATTCTGAGGAATTCAGGACATTAGAGTTGTAGAGATGTGTTATCGGCGGATCCGAGTGGATCATATGCGTATGGATAGGCTGTTCTGTTTCCCTTCGTTGGATCCGATAGAGACTGCCCCAGCGTTAGAAAGGCCATCCCTTCCAAGGGTTCCCATCAGTAGGCGCCTCCTGATTTGGTTTCGGACTGGGCTGAAGTTGTGGGTGAAAGCCAAGCGGCCTACGGAGTGGAGGAGAGACTATCGGTGGACCAAGGGTGACCAACAGCCTAGTCAGTCCCAAAATCCTATGTCACCCGTGGTAGGGTGAGGGTGAGGGTGTAGTGGGTTGGTGATGAGCGACCCACTGGATTGTGGTTGGATGATTATCAGTCCCAATAGCCTATGTCACCCATTGATGGGTGAGGGTGAGGGTGTGGTGGTTCGGCGATGTACGAACCACTAGATTATGTTGTTATGCCACTTAGAGGATGGATAAATAATTGAATAGTGGTCAATATTGTCTGTGATGCATGGGTTGTGCTATTCACTGAGCGTGTGGCTCACCCCTCGCATAATTATTATTCTCCAGTATTATCTGAGCCGGACTTGAAGGAGGAGCTCCCCGAGGGATTTCATCAGTAGCGGAGTAGCGCTACGTCCCGTGAGTACTAGAGGTTATCAGCACCCCTTTTTTATTGTATGTATTATATTCCGTGCTTGGGCACGCGGTTGTATTTTATTTGGATGTCTTTGTATATATTGGCTCTCACAGGACAGATGATTGTGTATCGAGTCTGTAGTATGTTTTAATTACAGATTCAGTCTTTCGCTTCCGCATTTGGTGTATATATCATGTCAGCCTCTTTGTTGTCTGTGTGTCATTCTAGTTGCTTGTTTATGGTATATTATTGACCTCCTGTGTAGATTCTGATATTATATATACACTTGCCGCGTCTCGGGGACGCCCGGGGCGTGACAGTTATGTGAAATGAGTTTTCTGAATGTTCTGTAAAATGGGTTTTCTGAATGTTATGTGGTATTCTGTGTATTCTGTGAAATGGGTTTTGTGATATTCTAGATCAGTATAACAGTATAACTAGATCAATTAACAATGTAATCATTGTTATTTAATGATCATAATTAATTGTTCACCGTGTGTGTTGTTTGATGATGATAATACAATGTGCATAGTATTGTTTAATTTATGAATACATATACACAGTGTACATAGAATTAACACATATGCATAATGTACAAATGTTTGACGTTTAAAAGTTTTTTTTTGTCAAATATTTGAGTTTATCCATAGAATCCTTCATGGTAGTTTATTCCTACAATGGAGAATCACAACTAGTTAATATTTGTAGAACTACATCATATTCAAAAATTGTAAATAAAATATGTTAAAGATGGAGGTTTGATGCATCCAAAGTCACTTTGCGGTACAACATTCATGTTTAAACCAACGTTAGAACGACTCTTGTGAACAATATAGATATTGAGATGATGTATGACATTCACATGATGTATGGTGCCAAGTTTATCTAGATGAATATTTTTGTTAATGCGAGAGCGCCTTGATGGAGATGCAAATGTAAGATAAATTGTTATCCTGCTTTTTCTCATGATCACAGATGGTTTAACAATATGCTAACAATGTACTCATATGGTTTAATAGTGTACCATTGAAAATTAATAATGTACTCAATATGTTTTACAGTGTATTAAATATTATTTTTAATATTATATTGTAGTGTTTTATATGCTTTATTATATCACATCTAATGTTGCGATAAGAATGAATTGCAGGATGTCCAACAGTGTTCAACCAAACATAGATACATCAATACCTACATCTGTAGCATAGTTTCTTAAGGGAAAGCTATTTGTGGGAGTTCAAGAAATGGGATGCTGATAAACATGTAGTAGGTGTTCAGAGGACAGATGAAGAAGGCAGCATATGCATCAAACCTCCATTAACAAAAATCAAGTCGGAGAGAAAGAATAAAAATAGGATTGAGTCACAGGCAGATTTGGACGCAATGTGATTGTATTATTGTTCGAGATGCAAGAGCCTTGGACACAATAGGAAGGCATGCAGAAATCCAATTGCAGTTAAAGAATGAAGTTGTTAGTCCTATTTGAAAAGCAACTTGTTGTTTTAATTATATATTCCTATTTTCATGTATGAATATTTATTTGTATTCTTATTGCTTATTGAGTGCATGTTGATAGGATGATGTTTATTTGGTATGTGTCACGCCCCAGGGCCGGCCGACCCCGGGACGCGGTAAACGTATATATGATATCAGTAACAGAAGTTCAATAACATACTCACACAACAACTAAAATGACAACACAACAACAAAAGCAGGGCTGACATGATATATACACCAATTGCGGAAGCTAAAAGACTGAATCTGTAATCCAAAAACATATTACAGACTCGATACATAATCAACTGTCTTGTGAGAGCCAATATATACAAAGACATCCAAATACAATACACAGACGCGTGCCCAAGCACGGAATAAATACATACAATCACAAGGGATGCTGATAGCCTCTGAAACTCATGGGACGTGGCGCTACTCCGCTATTGATGAAGTCCCTCGGGGAGCTCCTCCTCCGGATCCGACTCAGATGACTCTGGAGAAAAATATTATGCGAGGGGTGAGCCACACGCTCAGTGAACAGCACAACCCATGCATCACAGCTTATATTAACCACAACCAGATTATTAATCCACAATCTCATTATTAAAAGCCACTAAATGGCAACAACTAAACAATCCAGTGGGTCGCTACCGCCAACCCACTACACCCTCACCCTTACCCCTCAATAGGTGACAAAGGATGTTGGGACTTCACAAACCAGTGGGTCGCTATCGCCAACCCACTGCACCCTCACCCTCACCCTCACCCCTCAATAGGTGACATAGGATATTGGGACTTAATAGGCTGATAATCATCCTTACACAAACCCAGTGGGTCGCCACATCGCCGGCCCACCACACCCTCACCCTCACCCCTCAATATGGTGACATAGGATATTGGGACTGACTAGGCTGATGGTCGCCCTTGGTCCACCGATAGTCTCTCCACACTCCGTAGGCGTTTGGCCACTCCCACATTCAGTACAGTCCGAGTCCAAGATCAGGAGGTGCCTACTGATGGGAGCCTGCACGGGACAGCCTTTCCAACGCCGGGGTAGTCTCTACACGGATCTAACGAAGGGAACAGAACAGCCTATCCATCGCATATGATCCACTCGGATCCGCAGACAACACATCCTAACAACTCTGATGTCATGAATTCTTCAGAATTCCTCCAGGGCGCATAACCAAGATGCGGGGAACATGCATAATAATAATTATTAACAAGGGATATCATATTAATTATTAACAAGAGTTATAATATTATTGGGACAAGAAACCTTGGGAGGGCAGCATGAGGTCCCGATACAGGACATCCCGACAACCAAACAAGGAACACGGAGTACCCTAACCCGGGTCTCAATGTTGACCTCGCAAGGCCCCTCCCTATAATATTATACAAGGCATGCTAACATTTAATTTAATAATCAAACTAATAGGACGCATGCATAGGCCGAGGCTTCCTAGCACGGGAACAGGGTGCATGGCTCTTACACATATTCTAAGGGTGCAAGTCCCTAACATACAAGTCTAGGGTAGCATGCATACTACATTTTAAATCATGAATCGCATGGATTATACATTACAACAGTTAATATAAATCCATGGTGCCCCAGGGGAGGACGGTACACGCCCAAGTGCGTATAGCGCCTCTCTACTGGGTTGGATTGTCCCACTCACCGGTAGCCGGGTCGTCGCGCGACAGTCCGTCAAGATCTGCAAGATAAGGTAACCAACTAGGTGAGTAAAATACACAAGAATACCACAATTATTCTAAAAATACTCTAAAAATACCCAACACTCGGACAAGCGTACATACGGCCTGTACGCACGCGAGCCCGAGCACCCCTACTCACTCCCGAACTCCCGGGCAGCCGCACGCACGGCCACCCGCCCCGGGCGCACAGCCGAGCCCCGGCCCGCGCCCCCGGACACCCTGCCGAGACCTCCCGGGTGCACCGCGCGCTCACTGTGCCCCAGCGCAGCAACCCGCGCGCACACCCGCACACCTTGCGCGCCACCGCCTCGCTCCGCGCGCACCACCAGCTCACACCATCCGCTCGACCAGCCTCACACCGGTGCACCCGCGCGCACTGCACCCCAATGCAGCGCCCCGCACACGCACCCCTGCCCGCTCGCACCCACTGCTCACCTCTTTGCGCGCACGCCTGCGCCTCTACCCAGTGCCCCGCGCCCATGCCCCTGCACGGTGCTCAGCGCCCAGCACCCTCGCCCAGCATCCGCGACCCAGCACCCAGCGCCCAGCACCCGGGACCCTCACCCAGCGCCCATGCGCACGCTCGGCAACGCGCGCCCAGAGCGCCTGGCAGCACGCGCCCAGCGCGCCTGCCAGCTTGCTCGCGCTGCTTGCCCGCGCTGCCTGCCTGCGCGCATCGCCGAGTGGCCCGAGTACCGCTCGCCTGCTGCCCGAGCACTGCCCGCCTACCCAGCGCTCCCAGCATGCCCCCTGCACCACCCGAGCACACGCCCGCACGCACGCGCTCGCGCCCCCGGCCACCTGATGCGCTGCCTGCTGCACCCGCTGCCATCCTGCCCGGGACAGACCCCCAACCTGTCCGAGCACCTCTACCACCAACCACCGGCCACCAATGGCCTCCGACCGCCCCCCAACCACCACCAACAGTTACCCACAGCCGCCGACCACCACCCAACCTCAAAACCACCCTCCTAACAAGCATCTAAGCCAAGAAAAAGAAGGAAAGAGAGCTTACCAAGGGAAGGAAGGGAAGCTCGGTTGCTCTCCGCGCACCGAAACGCCTCTCCAAGGGTCTCCACCACCAAGGCCTCTTCCCACCTCCGAATAGGCTCAGATCTGAGGAGAAGAGAGGGCGGGAAAAAGGGCAAGACACGCCGGAATCCGGATTTGAAACCACCGGGGTGTAGATCGGGACCGGATCTACCCTTTCTACGTTTTAGGTTTTAAGGTTTGGGCACCCTAGGTGGCTCAAAAGCTTGAAAAAGAGAGAGGGGGAGAGAGAAAATGTGTTGGAGAAGATAATGAATAGTGCTAGGCAACTTTTAGATTCACTTAAATAAGTCAAACCTCATTTAGATTAGGGTAAGCTAGGTTAATTAGGGTTTAAGCTAGCTTAGGGAGGTTTAAGTGTGGTTTGACCCTAGTCAACCCAACCACACTAAAATCCAAAATCATTTGACCAAGTCAAGGGTCCGCATTGACCAAGTCAAAGTCTCCCAATGACTTCTCGCCCAGTCAAAACCCAGATACGCCCCGGAACTGCGAAATTCTAAAACGTACCAGAATTCGACGAAATTTTCGTGAGCGGCTTGGAATGGCACCAGGACACATAATATACAGTTAGATTTTCAATCGGAGCCCTCCATCTCATGGTGATAGCTACAAGCCCAAAATTTTAGCGGTTCTGATCGAAAAACGAAAAAAACTGAAAATTGCCAGAATGGTCCAACGGTTACCAGAAGGTTAAAAGTGACACATATATAACATTCTTCCCCCCTTAGGAAATTTTGTCCTCAAAATAATGCAAAAACATCTAGGAAGGGAAGAGATGCGGATACGCGTCACGCAAGGCATCCTCGAGCTCTCAAGGGCCTCGGCACCGGAACGGTGCAGCCATCGCACCTTGACCAACGGGACGGTCTTGGTGCGGAGCCCTTTCTCGCGGCGGTCCATGATCATCAATCGGCTGCTCGACGAAAGACAAGCCCGGCTCGAAGACGAGCGGCTCGAACGGGATGACGTGAGCAGGATCGTGGACGCAACCCGCACCCAACCGCGATGCCTCGGAGCACACTGCGAACCCACCCCTCCAAGACGGAAGGGTAAGAACTGGCGCTGACGTGAGCCTTCACTTAAACTCCAGGAAGCTCTCCTCGCAAGACGGGGACCATTCGAACCGGACATCCTTCCAAGCGAGGCGGTTAGGAGGTACAGCTATCCTCGAGAAACCCTCGACAGACCTCCCACAATAACCCGCCAAGCCCAGGAAGCTCCGAATCTTTGCAGGGTTCGACGGTCGACGCCAATTTGACACGGCGAGCAACTTGACCGGGTCCACAGATATCCCCTTGCAGGAAATCACGTGGCCCAGAAAACCATCCGCTCCAACCAAATCTCGCACTTAAACCACCATCAGCTGATGCTTCCAGAGTATTCCTTGACTGGGAAAAGAAACCTCGGGAGAGCAACATGAGGTCCCGACATAGGATACCCCGACAACCAAACAAGGAACTCGGAGTACCCTAGCCCGGGTCTCAACGCTGACCTCACACGGCCCCTTAAACCAGAAAAGGAACACTAGAAGAAGACATCACTCTTAAGGAACACCAGCCACCGCACTGGATCATCTACATCTAGATAATCACCCACCGATATCCTTCAACCTCCATCTCAAGACCGGACCCAACCTCCTTGGGAACGGTCGAACAACAATTGGGTCACGAGACGACGCGTCTTCGCCTCATCCACACCCTCACTCCCAAAAGGAGACATATTGGGACTTTGGGAGAGACTTAGACTGCTCTTCACCCCTGGTTCACCGGTAGCCTCTCCTCCACACCGTGGGCCGCCTGGTCCGCTCCCACAATTCAGCACAGTCCGAACCCAAATCAGGAGGTGCCTACTGATGGGAGCCCTCTGTCAGGAAGGCCTGTCTAACGCTGAGGAGTTCCTACATTGGATCCAATGAAGGGGGAGAGCGATTCCACGCTCGCGACATCATTCATTGATCCTCTTCCGGGTAGCCTCTACCTGGTATACTGCATCGGTGGTACCTACGGATGGGAACCTTCGCCAGGACGGCTACAACCCAGCCTCCTTAACTCGAACAACCACTCTCGATACCCGCTCATCGAGACATCACACACATGCTTAACAACAACCAACACACATATATTCATAGGAAGCTGGGAACGAAACATTACCTCGAACCATGATGCCCGGAACCTGCGCCTCCTCGGCCGAAAGTGCTGCAACTCTGCCTTGAACAAACTGCGGCTGAGGAGCAGGGGCACGCCTCGCCGGCTGCATTGGCTGCCTCCACTGGTCGATACGGCCACCCTGTAACTGCTGCTGCTGCTGACGCTGAGGCTGCACACGGGGCCGGTCAGCATCTGGGCAATTATACGAGATATGCCGATGCGCTGACAATGGTAACAGCGCCGCGTCTCTGGCCGCCAGGACTGGATTGGCACTGCCGCAATGGGTGCTGGATCCCACACTGGCACCGCATCTGCTGGAGGAGAGGCAGCCGCTAACTGATCAAAGCGGGGCCTCTCCTCCGTGCGCTGTCCTTGGTCCTGGTTCCTGGGAGGACTCTGATCTGCAGAAGGGGGCGGAACCCTTACAAGGAGCCCGAGGTCTCGCTCGACTGTCTTCGCCCGAGACACCAAGTCTGAGAACCTCGAGAAAGCCTGGGAGGAGACATGCACCTGAATGGCGCTGCAGAGGCCAAGCTCGAAACGACGGCACCGCGTCTCTTCGTCCATCACCAAGGCTGGAGCGAATCTGGATAGCCTCGTGAAGCGTGTGGAGTAGTCGGCGACAGACATAGAGCCCTGCGTCAACCGCTCAAACTCCTGCATCACGATCTGCCGCGTCGAGAACGGGAAGTACTCCTCCAGGAAATACCTCCAGAATCCTGCCCATAGAAGTTGCTCCACTCCCTCGAGGATGTCCACCACTCGGGTAGCCCACCAGTCGGCAGCGCTACCCTTCAGCATGAAGGTGGCCAGGGAGACTCGCTGGCGATCGGTGCAAAGCATGGTCGAGAAGATCACCTCCACCTCCATCAACCATCGCTCTGGGGCAAGGGGATCCGCCGACTGGCCATAGAACTCGGGAGGATGGAGCTTTAGAAAGGCTGCGAGGCCACTCTGCTGCACCCGCGCTGCAGCCTCTAGCCCCACCTCCCTCGCCAGGGGATCCTGAACTCTCACCGCTGGAATCACCACGGGGATTGGGGGTACTTCGGGTACCACAGGCGGATCTGCCACCAAGGGGACCTGTGGAATTGCATCACGGGCCGCCCTCAGCTCCTGGATCTCCCTCGCCTGCTCCACCAACACTCTGGTCTGGGCCTCCAGTGCCTTGGTCTGAGTCTCCACCAAATCCGCTATCCGAGCGAACGCACGTTCCCATGCGGGAGGCTCCTGCGCCGATCCTGGCCTCACAGCCGTGGACTCTCCAGTAGCATCCTCGCCTCTAGTAGGTCCGGAAACCTCCAAAGGTCGAGAGGGACCATGTCCGCGCCGTCCTCCATGAGGAGGCATATCAGCAACCTAAGAAAACCAGACACTAGGATCAGAATACTCATATAGAAATCCTAGGACTCATCTCTACGAAAAGAAGACCATTGGCTCTGACAGGACCAGGCTCTGATACCAACTTTTGTCACGCCCCAGGGCCGGCCGACCCCGGGACGCGGCAAGTGTATATATGATATCAGTAAACAGGAGTTCAATAATATACTCACACAACAACTAAAATGACACACAACAACAAAAGCAGGGCTGACATGATATATACACCAATTGCGGAAGCTAAAAGACTGAATCTGTAATCCAAAAACATATTACAGACTCGATACATAATCAACTGTCCTGTGAGAGCCAATATATACAAAGACATCCAATAATACACAGACGCGTGCCCAAGCACGGAATAAATACATACAATCACAAGGGATGCTGATAGCCTCTGAAACTCGTGGGACGTGGCGCTACTCCGCTACTGATGAAGTCCCTCGGGGAGCTCCTCCTCTGGATCCGACTCAGATGACTCTGGAGAAAAATATTATGCGAGGGGTGAGCCACACGCTCAGTGAACAGCACAACCCATGCATCACAGCTTATATTAACCACAACCAGATGCTATAATCCACAATCTCATAATTAAAAGCCACAAAATGGCAACAACTATACAATCCAGTGGGTCGCTATCGCCAACCCACTACACCCTCACCCTCACCCCTCAATAGGTGACAAAGGATGTTGGGACTTCACAAACCAGTGGGTCGCTATCGCCAACCCACTGCACCCTCACCCTCACCCCTCAATAGGTGACATAGGATATTGGGACTTAATAGGCTGATAATCATCCTTACACAACCCAGTGGGTCGCCACATCGCCGGCCCACCACACCCTCACCCTCACCCCTCAATATGGTGACATAGGATATTGGGACTGACTAGGCTGATGGTCGCCCTTGGTCCACCGATAGTCTCTCCCCACTCTGTAGGCCGTTTGGCCACTCCCACATTCAGCACAGTCCGAGTCCAAGATCATAGGCTGCCTACTGATGGGAGCCCCTGCACGGGACAGCCTTTCCAACGCCGGGGTAGTCTCTACACGGATCCAACGAAGGGAACAGAACAGCCTATCCATCGCATATGATCCACTCGGATCCGCAGACAACACATCCTAACAACTCTGATGTCATGAATTCTTCAGAATTCCTCCAGGGCATAACCAAGATGCGGGGAACATGCATAATAATAATTATTAACAAGGGATATCATATTAATTATTAACAAGAGTTATAATATTATTGGGACAAGAAACCTTGGGAGGGCAGCATGAGGTCCCGATACAGGACATCCCGACAACCAAACAAGGAACACGGAGTACCCTAACCCGGGTCTCAATGTTGACCTCGCAAGGCCCCTCCCTATAATATTATACAAGGCATGCTAACATTTAATTTAATAATCAAACTAATAGGACGCATGCATAGGCCGAGGCTTCCTAGCACGGGAACAGGGTGCATGGCTCTTACACATATCCTAAGGGTGCAAGTCCCTAACATACAAGTCTAGGGTAGCATGCATACTACATTTTAAATCATGAATCGCATGGATTATACATTACAACAGTTAATATAAATCCATGGTGCCCCAGGGGAGGACGGTACACGCCCAAGTGCGTATAGCGCCTCCCTACTGGGTTGGGTTGTCCCACTCACCGGTAGCCGGGTCGTCGCGCGACCGTCCGTCAAGATCTGCAAGACAGGGTAACCAACTAGGTGAGTAAAATACACAAGAATACCACAAAATACACAAAAATACTCTAAAAATACCCAACACTAGGACAAGCGTACATACGGCCTGTACGCACGCGAGCCCGAGCACCCCTACTCACTCCCGAACTCCCGGGCAGCCGCACGCACGGCCACCCGCCTCGGACGCGCTCGCGCGCCCGGCCACCTGATGCGCTGCCTGCTGCGCCCGCTGCCATCCTGCCCGGGACAGACCCCCAACCTGTCCGAGCACCTCTACCACCAACCACCGGCCACCAATGGCCTCCGACTGCCCCCCCAACCACCACCAACAGCCACCCACAGCCGCCGACCACCACCCAACCTCAAAACCACCCTCCTTACAAGCATCTAAGCCAAAAAAAAGAAGGAAAGAGAGCTTACCAAGGGAAGGACGGGAAGCTCGGTTGCTCTCCGCGCACCGAAACGCCTCTCCAAGGTTCTCCACCACCAAGACCTCTTCCCACCTCCGAAATGGCTCAGATCTGAGGAGAAGAGAGGGCGGGAGGAAGGGCAAGACACGCCGGAATTGGGATTTGAAACCACCGGGGTGTAGATCGGGACCGGATCTACCCTTTCTATGTTTTGGGTTTTAAGGTTTGGGCACCCTAGGTGGCTCAAAAGCAAGAAAAGGAGAGAGGGGGAGAGAGAAAATGTGTTGGAGAAGATGATGAAGAGGGGGGGCAACTTTTAGATTCACTTAAATAAGTCAAACCACCCTTAGATTAGGCTAAGCTAGGTTAATTAGGGTTTAAGCTAGCTTAGGGAGGCTTAAGTGTGGTTTGACCCTAGTCAACCCAACCACACTAAAATCCAAAATCATTTGACCAAGTCAAGGGTCCGCATTGACCAAGTCAAAGTCTCCCAATGACTTCTCGCTCGGTCAAAACCCGGATATGCCCCGGAACTACGAAATTCTGAAACGTACCGGAATTCGACGAAATTTTCGTGAGCGGCTTGGAATGGCACCAGGGCACATAATATGCAGTTACATTTTCAATCGGAGCCCTCCATCTCAGGGTGATAGCTAAAAGCCTGAAATTTTAGCGGTTCCGATCGAAAAATGAAAAAAAACCTGAAAACTGCCAGAATGGTCCAACGGTTACCAGAAGGTTAAAAGTGACACATATATAACAGTATGCTTATTGCTTATTGAATGCATATTAATCTGATGATGCTTAAACTATTGCGAATGTATACAGGGTAGTAGATAACAATGTACTTAGATGAATTAACAATGTATTGGTAGTGCGGAACAATGTACCCAGATGGACTAACAATGTACTAGAAGTGAATCATAGTGTAACCAGATAGATTAACACAACTATCATTCAGAACACGATTATCATTAATAATACAACTCCATTCATAACACAACTATCATTTATAACACGACTATCATTCAAAACACAACTATTATTCATAACACAACTAGTATTACAGAAGTTATACCATTCAAAACAAAACTATCATTCATAACATAACTTATACTCATAACATCAATTAGTCAATAAATGTACATTAGATCCATTCAAAACACAACTTTTTGTCCATTCAAGTTATATGAATAATAGATCCATTCAAAACACCAAAGATAACATTTTTTTCTTCAATGCTTCTATTATGACATAGTTAGCATTGGTGAAGTACTTGCTCTTCAACCTAGAGTCCGTTCAAGTTATATGAATAATAGATCCATTCAAAACACCAAAGATAACATTTTTTTCTTCAATGCTTCTATTATGACATAGTTAGCATTGGTGAAGTACTTGCTCTTCAACCTAGAGTTCATTGATGTTGAGTCTATGGCTGTCCTCTCCCCAAAAGCAGGAAATTTTATGTTCGAAAAATATCGGTGTTGAATTATTAGAGAATTGGGAACGAACGACAATTGGATTGTTCCTGTATACATGGAATAACATAGATAAACATAAATTACTGAAAATTAACAATGTACTCAGATAAATTAATAATGTACTCAGATTAATTAACAATTTACCCAGATTATATAACAATGTATATAATGTATAAAATATAAAACCGATACAAGTACCCATCACAGAACAAACATTCACATAATACTACAAATATTGACCACAGAACATCAGATATTGCAAGTTAAATAAGTGGTAGATTCATAGAGAGAATACCTCACCATGGTTAACATCTGGATGGTCGATTTGAAATGGATAGGAGAGAGGGAGGGCTGAGGTTGCACCGCTATGGGAGGGAGGGGGCAGATACGCGGAGAGGCAAAGGGCGTCTCGTCGATGGTGGGCAAGGGTTTAGGGATTGAACGAACGAGGACGGTTGAGGAAATGATTTAGGGTTTGAACGAACAGGGACGATTGAGTAAGAACAAAAGCCCAACGTCGATGGTTGAGATGGTTGAGGAAGAAGGAGTTCTTCAATTGATGGTGAGGATCAGATTTTAGGTTTGAATGGGGGACGATTTTGGGGAAGAAGAAGGACCACAGTTCAAACAGAAAGTGAAAATGTAAGAGAGAGGATAATCTGGTTATTTGAGAAGGTTTAAAGGGTGTTTTGGGAAGTCAAAAAGGAGAAACTGACGGAAACTGTTATGTTAGACCTAAAAATAATGAGATTGGAAGATAGAGATCTAAAGAAAACTCAAAACAAACCAGGGACCTAAAAATAATAGGGGGGTGACTGGGAGGACCTCTAATTAATTTCCCCAAAAATAATTGATGTTGACTAATATGAAATAACAACCACTAATATGAACATATTAAATAGATTTATATAATAAATAATGTTAATTAAATTACTTTCCTTCTATAAAATTTGTGTAAGAAAATTTTAAATAAAGTTACTTTTTTCCATATTAAATTGGTACAAAAAAAAATAAAAGAAAAATACTATTAAAAAACATTAACCTTTTTTTCATTTTTAACCAGATTTATGGTACTAGATCCAAATCCGGTAAACTATATCCGAATCAATTTTCATATCCCATAAATTACAATTGGATATATCTGTATCTGTATCCAAATTATATTAGGATATGAATAATGATATCTGTAACCCATCTAAAATCCGGATACGGTTCTGGATCTCCAATCTGAATCTGGTCTATTGACATCCCTACACCTGACCCATTATCCTATTTTTAGCCTTACCCCCTCTGTTTAATGGTATACACAGCTATATGGGACTCCTTGATTACTAGAAAAACCTTTTAAATAATTGCATGACCAGAAAGCTAAAAGTGATGCTAAAAATGAGTTGAATGTAGTTTTATTCTAATAAAAATTAATCTGATTTCTATTTCTCTTATTCGTCCAACTATCAAATATTTGTATACCTTTATATTTGTATAACGGTTTTCTTATCAAATTTCTATTTCATCTTTCGAATCATGTAATAACTTTGTCATATAGTTTCACGGCCATAATTAATTACTACACCGATAATATAATAAACTCAAGTGTACATGTGTAACAATTATATGTCAAGATAATTTGAGTCATAATCGACCACGTCTTGTTCTTATGTTTTTTTTTTTTGCATGTTCTATATTCCTTTCATCCCATTCGAATTTGTAATATCACTTTCTTAATGAAAGTGAAGGTGATAAAGATTCTACCTTTTAAAAAAAAAAAAAATTGAGTCATTTCATGTGCATCACATATTTGGCCATGGCAATTGGATTCAAAATAATTTTTAATTTTAAAAATGATCAAATGAGGGTAAAATAATCATTTTTAATATTTTTATACAAATATTTAAGGTAAAATAATTCATCTGTTAAAGGATTGTGTACCGCCGGATCTGAGGACCTATCCAACATCTGGGTTCATGGTGGGTTTATGTGGAGGGGATGTCACTTTGATGAGTGGGATTTGGCTCAAGTTAGGGGGATGTGTAGAGAGTGGGAATAGGAAAAATGATATTCTCAGCCCTTTGTACAGCCTCAATTACAGTCAACACCGATTTTTTTATAAAAAAAAAATCATACATTCTTTCATTGAAGTACATGTTGTTATATAAAATAGGGAAAATTAATTAGAGGTCCCTGAGAATACCTCTGTAATAACAATAGGTCCCTTGATTTTTTCTTGTTTTCTTTAGGTCCTTAAGCTAGCGGTGGTATTTTGTTTAGGTCCTTCCATCAAACTTCTATCCATTCCATTTTTTTCTCTCTCTTTTACCCCCAAGTGAACATGAATTGCCTCTCTATCTCCCCCAACCTCTCTCTTTCTCCCCCAAACAACTCAACAAGATGTGAGACCACCTCCACCAGCCCTCCATTGCACCGATCTCGACCCCAACGCCTATCGCTCCCCCCGACCATGTGTGGCACAAGCAACAGCGAGAAAGGTCGAGGTTCAACTCGATCTCTGTCCATATGGGGTACGGGGGAGAAGCTACATGTAAACTTTAACGAGATGATGCAACCGATTGGTCTAAACGCGACGAAGTTGACATCCCAACTTGGCTATATAGCCCGGGATAGCCATAGAGTACCTTTGACGTATGTATCATGGAGCGATATGCCAGAAGATGTATTAGATGACATTTGGAGAGATGTCGAGGTATAAGTTTATGTTATGTATATCTTTCTAATGAATTTATTTGGAGAGATGTCAAGGTATAACTAATTTATATATTGAATTATCATTGTAGGATAATACTAATGCTCCAGCTGAATATAAGGACAGCTGTTTGCGGTCTATTGGAAAATATTGGAAAGATTGGAAAGGACGTCTCAAGAGTAAATACTTCAACGCATATAAGACGAATGAAGAGAGAATAAAGAATGTTCCACCCAGGGTAGAATCCAATCAGTGGAATACATTGGTTCAGTATTGGGGATCTGAGGAAGCTGCCGTATGCACTTTTATTACATCATCCTTAATTTTTTTTCAAATTGATTAATTGATGCTCATGAAAATTTTTTGCTTCTACTTTAGGTGTTAGCGGATAAAAATAAAAGAAACCGTGAACAACAAGGCTTGCTCCAGAGGACTGGAAGGACATCATTTGCAGAGCTACGTAGGGAGGTAATTCGTGAGTTTACTTAATAATTTATTATTATAGATATTTAAATTAGTTAATTGTGTATTTTATATCTTTGCAATAGTTGGCCAGCAAAAGGGAGGCTACAGATCGAATGAGTGTGTTTGTAAAATCACGTCAGGACAAGAGTGGTCGTGCACCTGATGAAAAAACAGCGGAGGTCATTGTAAGTGTCTATTAGGAAATCTCTATCTTGTAACAAAATATTATATTCAAATTGTAGTTTTTTTATACTCATGATTCTAGCACAATGTATTTAAATATGTTTTGCAGTCTCAGATGGAACATCGACTCTCTGATGTGCCAGAGCCCAAACAAACACAAGCTGTTCGAGAGAGAGAGTTTTCACTTCAGTGATGGGACTTGATGGACATGATCGTGTACGAACATTTGGTTTTGGTCCCTCCCCGACAGACATATTTGGTCAACCACATATATCATCGAGGCCTTCTCAAGAAATATTGGATAGGATGCATGAGGAGATTCGTAAGGAGATTCGAGAGGAGATTCGAGAGGAGGTGCGTAATCAGTTAAGAGAAGAGATGCATAGCGAGTTGCAAACTGCTGTACTAGTAGCGGTACGAGCTCACATGGAGTGTCCACGTGTGGCGAAAGCAAACCCTTCTACTAGTGGACAGGTAAACTATTACATATACCGCTATGTATTTGTTATTATTTATAAATATTATAACAGATGATAATTTTGTTTGTAGGTTCTTGATGCATGTAGTTTGCATTGTCCACAATCTCCTTGATCGGCCGAGTTAGCATTGTAAAGATTTTGAGATAGTAAGTTTTTTTGTTATCCAAATCACTTCCATTGCTGAACTTAGACCTCTGTTTCTTGTATTATGGCATGCTAAATAGATATGCTTTTGTTTAGAGAGTTAACATATGGGATCCAGATAAATTTTTGCATGAATGTAGAAAAAAATTGAGGAAAAACATTGAATTTTGATTAAGAGAATTGTCTGTTTGATGAGATGGTCGTGGTTTGACGTTATTTAGGAAGGTGTTCCAGGGATGTCTTATTTTGCTGAGATTCATGTGATTTGTTGCCTACTCACTTGGTTTCCATATATTGTTGACTGCTAAATCTTGTATACGTGCTCAAAGTTGTACTCTTTTTTTTTGTATGACATGAAACTTGGAATTTCAATGTTGGGAAATGATGTGGTTTTTTCTGTTTTTGAGAGTGATAAATCATGTGGCTGTCACATATCTTTTTGTACAGTATCACTTTATCAATGTGATTTTGTGCCTATCTAGTTTCATGTGATCCTAGAAAGTTGGCAAGAGATTCTCTAAATGCTTGGAAAAGATTACTATGGTTTTTGTTAATTCATCTCATTCTCACTTGTAGTTTCCTACAGCACATTGAACTTATTATTTTTAACCTGTAGATGTCACTTGTCACACTTTGGTCTGTTAATAGAAAGTAAATTTTTCCTTTTCTTTGCTGTTTATCAATATTTGTTGACACATCCCAATCTCATGATCTAAAACCCATCTCGTTAGTTATCACCTATAACTACTCTTTTATACTTGAAATGCTAATGGGAAGGGAAGGAAAGATCTGGATTAAAAAAAATATTATGGCAGGCAAATGGTTATTCTATTACCATTTGGTCACTTGTGAATTCCAATATCTGACATTAACATGTTATCCACTGTTTTTCTTCTTGAGAGCATGGTTTCATAGTGAGTATGCTATGCCAAATAACTAACTTTTGTACAATTCTTCTCATGAAGATATATTTATCCTGAATGCCGCTTCTCCTGTTTGTGTTAGTGTTCTTGTATCCTGTATCCATGTTTGTATGACATGCCCTGTATGTGCTGTCTAGTGCGGACACCTGTTTTGCTATCGTTGTCACATAGTTTGTATATCTTTTCCCCCTCAATTCTGTATCCGGACATGGCCATATGCAACTTACCATTGTCTTCCTCTAGATGGAATGCTATCAGTGTAAACTTCTTTATTCCATGTCCTACTTTGTTTGCATCTCTTGTTTATTTGGATGAGCAGGCAAGCAAAGGATGTTGTAAACGTCCTCAAGAAGCGCATTGGAAATAAAAATCCCAAGGTTCAGCTTTTGGCACTAACGGTAATCATCTCGATCAGGTCTTGAATTTATCTTAGATTTCAAAATTCTACCTGCGTATATTGTATTAAATCACTACAATTAATTTGATGACCGTTGCCACTTGTCATGTCACAGTTGTTGGAGACAGTAGTAAAGAATTGTGGGGACATAGTTCACATGCATGTTGCATGCAATACCCAACACAGTACCACCACCCCTGTTGTTCCAACAAAAAATTTATTTTATTTTATTTTAATTTGTTGGATTTGATGAGGGAATTGCTTTTAATATTCATTATGGCCATTTTAAGTATTTTTTGTTTCTAGGGGAAGAACGACGAGATCCTCCACTTCTGCGACGAGGCCAGGATCGAAGCCAAGCAATACCTCCCACACTACAAGACTCAAGAGGAATGGAAGGTTCATTTTGGGAACAAATGGGACATGACTTGATGTTTATACTATATATTATAGCTCCATTTTGGATGTAGACATGACTTGATGTTTATACTATATTGAAGAGAGTTTTTTTGTGTTGGTTTGACTTTACAGACCTAGCAAAATATTTATTTTTGTTTTTATTTTTGATCCTGTGGATCTATTGTAGACTGTCTTTCTGTGACATATATATATACATATTACAGGTTACATGTGAAAGTTTTCTAAAATCTAAATGAAGCAACAATGAGAAAAAACATTATTTGCGGCGGTTTAAACCCATGTCGCAAAAGCTAAAAACTTTATATAAAAACATTTGCGACGGCTAACTTATCCGTCACAAAAGATAGAGTTTATACAACTAAGTAAAAAGTAAGACTTTGCGATAGATTATTTGCGACGGCTAAAAAACCGTTATAAAAGGTATTTGTGACAGTTAAAAACCGCTGTTAATCTTTTGCGACACCGTTTGCTACGGTGGAACCAAAACCGCTGCAGAACCGTCGGAAAATGGTATTTGCGACGGTTATCAGAGTTTTTGCGACGGTTTCAAACAGTCGCTAAAAAGGATTTTTCTTGTAGTGTATAAGTAAACCAAAAGTGCACCAAAAGACTTAAAAAAAAAAGAGAGAATTTGTAACAAGAGAATTTGTAACTATAAGGTCATGGGTTCAAGTGTGAACATTTAACTAACAAATTAAAAAAGAAGTGCACTAAAATACTCTAAAAAGTTTAGAATATCTAAAAAATATTTTTTAATGAAACATTTCAGTTTTTTACTATTTAAATCTTAATGGTGTATTTAGATATACAAATAATAATAATAAACTTCTTGCACAAATTTAAAAAATATTTTATTTTTTATTAATGTTTTTTAATTAGGGTGTTAAACAATTAAATATATGAGATGATGCTTAAATAACATAGAGGTAGTCAAGTCATTATACTTTTTAAAATTATAAAAAAAGATTTTTTTAGATATAATTTTTTAAAATGACTGATTTTAATATTTCCAATACTAAAAAGATTTTTTTGAGTATTTTTCTTTATTCTAATGCAAGCATAGTAAATTTAAGATATATAAAAATATTGCATGACAATGGAAATCATTGGAGATGAGCAAACCCTTTTTAAATATGCTTTGAGATGTGTATATGCGTGATGTGATTGATAATCGTAGTTTTGAATGTGTAGCCAGACCTTTTGAACATAGAGAGCAGTGAGTTAACAAGCATTTGGGAGCATAATATATTCATATTACAAAAAATACATGATCATCTTATTGTGCCTCATGGGAACATTGGATGGTATGTAAACCATCTTAAGTTATATCATTGGTTAGTATCACACGCCTTGATATGGACAACATTTCTCCTCTGAGTAGATTATATGCAGAACAGGGTGTGTGTTTGAAAATATGACATGATTTTATAATGTGATTTTTCAAAGAGTTTTGATAAACCCAAATCTGTTCAACAATTTAACGATAGCATGATCTTTTATCAGTATTATTTTATGTATTCACATTCTTATACTTACATAATTGAGAGGTTTTATGGTGTAGATCCATTCAATGGGCTTTTTTTAGCTCATTATATGGTTTACAATTATACAGAGTAATGTTATTGGGGTTTGGGAGCTAGCTGTTGTATGTGGTTCAATTCCAAATGCTAGTTGTTTTATTGATCATACCTAATAGATTTTATTTCCTCCATGCATATAGTTTTTGGACTTATGTAATTGTTGTGACAAAGCAATTATGTCAGCATTTTAACTATATATTTAATGTATTGGTTTGTTGTATTTCTTTTTTGATGATATTTTGATCTTGGATATTATGTTATCTTTTTAGAAGTCTTGTAGATTTATGTTACACTATTATTTTTCATTTTGAGAAATAATTAACCTATTAATGGTGGCAATTATCACAACATTACATCTTGCAATAAAAAGTTTCTTCAGGAAGAATTGAATCCTTAGTCATACGTACTTGGTGATTTGTGAATCAAGGTGAAGTAGGCACTACTGTCCATTTCATTTTAAAACTTAATTATGTTAAGTGGAAGATCAAGGCACTTTTTGTTTATGATACAAATTCTCAAATATCATTTCTTTTCTATTTTAAAAATAAAAAAATTAGATCAAATGAGATATTATTGGATTTCTGTAAAAAAATCATTCAAATTTTCTTTTTTAGTTTGTTATTTTATCCCTCCCAAACTCCAACTTGTTGAGGCTTGAGATTTTCTTTCTTACTCTTTCTCCATTTTTCTCTCAAAATTTGAATTTTGTACCTGTTTTGTCTCTCGATAGTTATTATAGTCTACTTTTTCATCCAACAATTTTTTTTCAATTTTTCTTTTTTATTTTTATATTTTAGTTTTGATGTAATCATTTCATATGCTAATTAGGCATTCAAAATAACTAAAAAATTGAATTTCCTATTCAAACCACTTAAAAGTTTGAATATCTTTTTTTTTTTTTTTATATCGGAAGGGTTCTTTGTGCCTAATCTTATGGTGAAGCCAAAAAGACTACTTCCGTTTATTTGTTTCAATCCCATAAAAAATTCTTATTATATAAAAACAAAAGCCCTCTAAAAATAGACGAATGCCTGGCGGCGGACACACTATATTATTTGATAAAAGGTTAAAGAGTAGTTCACTATGTGCCCATCACACGACTGTGTAGTTTGAACATTTTTTATTGTATTTCTAATACTTATTCACATTTGAAATGTTTTTTTTCTAAGAAAATACCAATAACACTTTCTTTAACAATACAAACATTTATACTCTCATCTAATTAATGAAATACACAAAATAAAATATAAACTCAAAAGAATTTTATGCATATTTTTCTATTTATTATGTTAAGAAATGTGCATACCACACAAAGAACAACAAAGACGGTTTATTATGTCCTAATCATAGCTTGTATCTGGATTTGAGATTGGAACGTCAAAGATTCTCATAATTTTGCATTATAAATTTAATTTTTAAATGTTATATTTATAAAGCTTTTCAAACACGGAGGAGTTTACATTAAAAAAAAAAATAAACAGGGTCACAAAAGAAAAAAAAAATGTTTGAATTTACATTTAAAATTTTTTATTTTTTAAACTCAAATTAAATAAAAACGGAGTCTTAATCAATCAAACCAATTGTTAGATAACCGGTAAAAGAGTTACTTTTAAATTTGAGTTTTTGTTTTCATATAATATTCATTATATTTTTAAAATATAAAATAATTTTTTTAAAAAAAAACTGAATAACATTATTTTTTCAGTGATTATAATCAGTTTAGATTAAAAAAATAATATTCATTCCGCAGGGAGAGACCCTATTTTAAGGGTGAAGAATCACGAGTGCAGTGAACAGTTAACTTTATAGTATTTACTAAAAAGAATTACTATCATTATTTTTTATTATATATATATATATATATATATTTTATCTTTCCCCTCTCACTGACATTTTCTGCACTATATCTATCTCTCCGACAGTCTCTGCATTTAAAGTTTGATTGAAAACACCACTTTTTCCAATAAATAAATATAAAAACAAATAAAATCAAACAGTGATGGCATTTCTGACATTATGACAGAAAACCGAGGCCTTTACGTTGGGTCTTTAAAACCCTTGAAAATGTGTCCGATTCGGGCACACGATCGCCTTTGCAAATCCGACCTTCAGAGTCTCTCTAATGGCGAGACCTCACAGACCCACCACTCCCCACCACCACCGGACCTCCCAGTTCTTCAAAATCTACACTCCCACCATCAGCCAAGACCAACTGGTACTCCCTCTCTCTCTCTCTCTCTGTTTCGATTTTTGTTGGGTCTCTAAAGATTACGGTTTTCGATGCAGAGGGTCCCCCCAGAATTCATGAAACGCATCAAGAACCGATCTTTAGGGGTCGTCTACTTGATGGGTCCGAGCGGGAACGCGTGGCGGGTGAGCCTGATCAAGGGTTTCTTCCGGTCCGGGTGGAAGGGCTTCGCATCGGACCACCGACTCGAACACGGGGACTTCCTTGTGTTCAGATACGACGGCAACGCGTGCTTCACCGTCCGGGTCTTCGACGGCACCGGGTGCGAAAAAGAGGCGTGCTTTCACGCGAAGCCCGTCGATGGGGAAGAGGCGGAGGGGGGTGAATTGGTGTTGTGTGGGACTCCGGATGGGAAGAAGAGGCGGGTGGAGAATGGGTTGGTGGTTTGGAGGGGTTCGGATGAGGAGATGGTGGGTTTGGAAAGGGAGGTGGATGTGAAGCCCCTGTCGCTGACTTATTCGAATTGCTCGACCGTCTCTCCGAATGTTAGGCGCGGTGAGTTCTCTGTTGGTAAAGTAGATGTAATTGACATTCCAATTTGGGTTTATGCGATTCGAGAATATGAATGTGATAGAATAGGAGTGATTGCGGCATGGTACCTTCCATATCATTAGTATGGAACTGCACAACTTATGAATCGAACTAACACAGTTTATGAATCGAACTGCACAGAGAGTGACATTATACCCAACAATCGGCTGTGCGGTTTGATTCATAGACTATGTAGTTCAATTTATAGGCTGTGCAGTTCTATACTGATGGTGCTGAAGGTAATCAGGCCTGACTGGATCCAGACTCTTGTTCTAGTGGAGCAAGAGTAGGAACAGGGATAAACATGTATTGATAAAAAAAGAAAAGGAAAAAAAGAATGAATTAATTTGTTCTTGAAAAATTATTCCAGGTTTATCTGGGGTAGAGTAGGAAGAGGGATAAACATTATCTTGGATATTGTTTGTGCTATTAATTAGAATAAAGATGTTATTTGTCTATGCTCTTGTTCAGGTGAGGCCAGAATAACTTCATTTGGCTCTTTTTTTTCCACGCCATCTTTGTTCTTATCTTGGTTTAGTTATAGAAATGCAAATACTGATTAGAATAGCTGAAGCTATTCATGTCATAGTTATAAAGTACTTAGAATTTTTCTGAATGTTTGTAAAAGTTGGGTGGTTGGTAACCTTATTGGTTGAATTCAGCATTTGGGTATCCATTAGTTTGGATGATTTATCACATTTTTCATAAATTTAAAACCTAATCCTAATTGTTTTCTCCGCCTTCACACTCAACATTTTTTGCATCTAGAAAGTAGTTCAGTTATCTCCATGTTTTTGCCGTACCCCCTATGATTTATGAAAGTACTGATACTGTACTGAACTGAACCTTGCCAAATATCTGTCGTACAAGAACTTTTGTGACTTATTTTTTTGTTTGTTTTCATTGATGTTATTTGCTGCAGGCACCTATGTTTTTTCTTCGGAGCTACGAAAAAGTTGTATCGTCAAAAGTGAAGCTCTTGATGCTCCTGCATCTGCTCCCACACGTTTTGCTCTCAAAGGTATGGCTTCTCATGTTTGTGTAGAACTCTACTATGCATAACTTATTAGTTGACGTGGGATTCTGAACTTGCTTGCAGCTAAAACCAATCTAGGTTGTGAAGTTATACGACGGAGACGACGTGTTCAAACAGAGAGAGGGATATATCACATTGATTCATATGAAGCTCGTCATGGTATATAGACTTGAAGCTGTGTTGGTTGAGTGGGAGACCTCCAGGATAATAAGGCAATTGGATTTAATTTTAGTGCCCATTCTGAGAACAGTTTGACTCTTGTAGGTCAACTACGTCAGGGGGCCCTGCTGTCGCAACGACGGATTGTTACTCAAGAAGAAAAAGGGAGGGCTCTTGAAGCAGCTAAATCATTCAAATCAAGTAATCCTTTCACGCTGGTCGTTATGCGGGATGCTTACGTTTATTCTGGTTTTTTCATGGTAAGGCCCATATCTTGAATTACTAATTATAAGATTGATGTTATGTCGTTGAATGTTATTTATGTGGGCTTTTATTATTTCCTTTTTTTATTATTAAAATTACCATAAAGGTTGTTTTTCTCTAAAATTTCTATTCCTTGAGGTGTTTCCCCTTGATCTGTTTTTTACTATTTATTTTTTGGTTAGAAATATTTACAGTATTATATATTTCTATATGAGATATTGTTTGCATGTGGTACAAAATTGGTTGTTACTTGTGACGACTATGTACGACTTTCCATAATTATGTTCATCCATGGTACAGTAGATAAGTATGTCCTTGGTTAGACTTGTTTTACTCACACTTGCCAAAACTTGTATTAAAGCAATTACATGTAAAACGAAGTTTGAGATTTTTTGGGATGATCTTAAGAATGACATTGGATAGACAAGTGCACATTGTCTATAATACAAGTGCTTACATAAGCTGTTGTAGAGTGAAATTCAGACTTGTTTAATTGCTCTCAAGCTCAAGAGAAAATCACTTTTGTTACATAATATGAAGAGAAGCATGTAGCCAATTAAGTTAAACTTTAACGTCAAAGCTCTTATATGATTATTATTGAAAGAAAGAATCTCCATCTCTCCCCAATTTCTTGTTGCAAAAATCCAATGCAGTGATTAGACTTTGCACTAGTACACAATGTGTGTTATCTAAATTTCTGATATGCTTTGCAAATTTTTTTTTCTATGTACCCAATATACTTTTCAACGTTCATCGCTCATCTAAATTCCTGAGATGTTTTTGGTATATTTCCTTTGTACCCGGTATACTTCCACAATTTCTCATTCACATGACTCATGGTGAATTGGTAATAAGCTTTAGCAGGGAACATGGATTGACTACCCCAGACTGTATCTCTATTATACATTGTTGTGCTTTATTATTTTTACAACTTATTTCTGGCAAGGGATGGTCATGCTGATGTTTTCTGTACGTATCATGTTCATGGATCTTTTCTTTTTTGTAAAAATTAGCAGTGTAGGATTTTATTCATCTAAGATATATGCTGTCTGCCCAGTCTCAAAAACCCTTCTTTCGTGTGCATGTAACTCTGCTGAAAATCTAAAATTCCCTAAAAATCTTGCTTAATGATTAGTTGATAACGATATAGTAGACCAAGCATCCATGGTTAACTAATTTAACATGTCGCTTGTGGTTTGGCTAACGCGAGATATTTATATCATTTGCATCATCTTTCAGTAAATCCCAACACCCATTATTTTATACATATATTGCTTAGCAAGATTTTCTACTTTGGATCCGCATCCTATTTTCTAATCTCTCTGAAATCTTCTCCTTCATGCAGTACCTTCCGGCCGCATTTGTAATTGACTATTTTCCCAAAACCAATAAGGATTTAATCCTTTGGGACCCCAATGGGAAGGCGTGGACGGTGAGATTTGTATTGAACAATGGACGTACTGGTGGATTAAGTGGTGGATGGGCTAAATTTACTCGTGCCCACAATTTGGAAAGAGATGATGTTTGTATTTTTGAGCTTATCAAAAAAGGAGAATTGAAAATTCACATTTTCAGAGTGGTGGAAGAAATCGTTCCACTGATCAACAGTGGGGAATGTGGAATTAAGCGCTCATAGCCTTTGCTGTTAAGATAAGGGTATATCTTGTCACTGTTCTTTTCCACTGGTGGTTATTGGACAAACTAGGAATTTTAACAGAATGCTTAGATGAGGAAGACCTGTGGATGGCCATTTCAGAAATTTCGATATGTGAAATGGCATTTTAGGGATAACATATACTCTTTAAGTCTTAACAGCTGCAAACATGGAAAACTAACAACACTACGAGCTATGTTGCTTGCTTGTAGTAAATCTGTTTTTTTTTTTTTTTTGCTTGGTTGTTTTTTTTTTTTTTTTTACTGATTAAACCATGTGTTTCAGTTTTATCCAGGGTTCAGAAGATAAGGCATGTCTTTGCCTGACTTTCTTTATTGACATAATTTCTAAAACTCTTTATTAAACTCTCAATACATGCAGACTGAATCTTGAAATGTCTATTCTGTTGGATGATCCCTAGGACAAACTGGACTGATCACTGATGTACATTATCTGTAATACAAGTGGTTTTGCATATGCTGTTTTAGTCTGAAGCTCAGAACCTAAGACTTGTTTGATTGCTTACAAGTTCAAGAGCAGATCACATATAACTGTTATGTTATATGAATAGAATGACATGGAGCTGATTTGGCTAAAACTTCAACCTATGAAGGCCCATCAACAGTGGAATTTGTGTACTAATCACCTTATATGATAAGTATTAGTAGGAAAGGATATTCATCTTTCCATAAATTGTTGTTGCAAAAGTCAGATGCATCAAATAGACTTTGGACTACTAGACAATGCATATTTTCATCTAAATGTCTCGTGTTTTGTTTTATTTTATTTTATTTTTGTGTGTGTATCCAATATACCTCTCAGTTCCAACAGATTAACCCTTGACTTTAGGTGATTGTTAAAATGCTTTTATTCGGGAAAGGTGGATCGAGCATTCCGATCCAGTATCCACACTGATGACATAAATTTTACCTCCCCTTTATATATTGTTGTGCGTTATAATTTCTTTGATAACCTATTCATGTTTCAGGAAATGAATCATGTTCATGATGATGTTTTCCATTATATAATGTTCAAGGTCTGCACTATTCTTTGTGGATCTTTCCTTGTTTGTGTAAACTAGAAGTATTAATCTTTTATACCCCCACCCAAGAGTGATGCTGTAAAGTTTCCCGAATTTCATAAAATTATCTTTCATCCGTATGTGAAATGTAAAGCATCCCATGTATTGCTTATCTCTTATGTATTTAACATCCTGACTCGTTTTCTTGATTATAGTTGACATGATACAAGCAAGCATCATTTGTTAATTTATCATGTGGTTGGTGGTTCATCTGTTAATTTTTTGTAACAAATATTGGTTTGAAAGTTTTCAATATATTTCTGATGCAATTGAACTCTTCTTCATGCAGTACCTTCCAGCAGCATTTGTAATTGACCATTTGCCCAAAATCAATTCGAATCTGACTCTTTGGGACCCCGACAGGAAGCCATGGACCGTGAGACTCGTTTTGGGTAAAGGACGTGGTGGTTTGAGTGCAGGATGGGCTAAATTTTCTCGTGTTCACAATTTAGAAAGAGACGATGTTTGTATTTTGGAGCTTATTAGAAATAAGGAATTGCAGGTACACATTTTCAGGGTGGTGGAAGAAATTTTACCATTGATCCATTCATCGGAATGTTTTAAAAAGAGCGAATTGCGTTTGATAATGTGAGTATTGGTCATTGTTGTTAATTGTTGGAGTTAAATACATTAATAAGTTGTATATCATACGGCATTTTGACCGTCTTGAATTTGTGCTGTTTCATCACAAAAATCAAATGGAGGATTGTTTGTATGATTGTAAATGTTTGTGCAGTAATTTTGTTGATAGGTGATGCAAATTGAAGATTGAATAGAATGGCATGCTGACCAGGTCTATTCAGCTGCTGCTACTACTGCAAAGGTATAGCAGGGGCATTGCCCTATGCTTTATAGTTCCTGCTCTTGAAAAGTGACATGGAGATTAAACAGGTTTCCTAACAAACTTTATAGGGTATATAATGGTGTCTACTGTTGGATTTATTACCAAAATAATTCTGGGAACTTGTAATACATTATCTTTGGTGCTGAATCAGGGCCTTTGTTGGATATAATTAGAGTGGGCGACCGCCTAGGGCCCCACCTCAAAGAGGGCTTCAAAATCTGAGAAAAAAAAAGAATTGCATTAAATTTTGTTGAGTATTTTCAAATTAATGTTAATTTTTTTTCTTTAAAAAATGAACACATCATCCCATTTTTTTAAGAATTATTTAAATTATTTTGTTTCATTTTAAACATTATCCTAAGTTATATATTCAAATTTTCATTTTTATTAATAAAATGAAAATAACTCCAACAATATTAAGAATTTTTTTTGCGTTTATTCTTTGCAAGAAGAAAAAAAAAATTACTCAAAAAAGTTATCATTTTTCAAAAAAGTTATTTACACTTCTTTTGTGTTTCCATGTTAATTTTTTCTATTTTTTTAGAATTATTCAATAAAAATTGTGTATACATTAGCATTAGTTCGCCTCCGGTCCTATTTATAATGTGAAAAGTTCTTATATCCACAAAGGGGGTATTATATAAATCAACACATTTTTCACATTCTAACCGTTTGGGATGGCATCAAGATTCAAATTCTGGGTGGCCGTGCTGGCCTTCTATCATCCTACGAGATGAGTGGTTGGCGAAGATTACAAAAGATATTGATTCTTCCCATGATTGAAATACATTTCAATCTTTTTGTTAATTTCATTACCTTGATTCTCATCATTAGATTTTGATTTATTTATTATACATTTTTTTAAAAATAGTGTTTTAAGAGTAATTATAAGATTTGTTTGTTTTGTCCCTTGATTAGCTATCAATGGTTGAGGAAACATAAATTCCATGAAGTTTTTTTTTTTTTTAATAGAAATGCCCACGAGGGGGTGGATACAACAGTGGGTGCATCTCGACCATCTCGCCAAACGAGGGGTGGTGCATAAATTCCATGAAGTTGATGGATAATGGGTACCTTTTTTCACAATGCATTTTGGTTCAACTATCTGTAAATTATGCATAAGTGAAGCAAATCATTTATCTTCTAGTAGGGGTACCTTTTTTCACAATGCATTTTGGTTCAACTATCTGTAAATTATGCATAAGTGAAGCAAATCATTTATCTTCTAGTAGAAAAGTAGCACTTTAAAGACAAAATATGAGGGGGAGAAAAGTTCTTTTCTAGCAAGTCTTCCAATTGTAATCACCTTCAACTATGCAAGAGCCATCCGTTATAGAGGAAGAAGGGTTAGACTTGTGTTTTAGACAACAAATTCATCTTGTATTGTACTGGATCATGAGGTCAAGTGGTAAACCAAGAAGATCATGAAGAAACATTCTATGAAATTATGTGACAATGGAGGCCTAACTTATTTTAGTGGGAGGCGTAAAACACTATGAGGAACAAGAAAAAGATTATCAATGTCTACTCTATTGATCCTTTTCATAGACATGGAAAAAAGAAAAAGACATAGCTCACAGAATAACTAGAAAACTATAATTATTATTGATTAATGATTCATTTGCACAAGGGGCGTTTATATTATAAAAATGTATTTTTATTTTTTCATATGGATAAGTTAAAATGGATTTAAAATTTTAATTAAAAAACTCATAAGTAATGAAGAAATAAATTTTTTTTTTAATATTGTGATTGATATTAATTGAATTAGATTTGGATCTTTCAAAATTTATATCCATACATTAAAATTGATTTAAATAATTATTCAAAAAATTTCTATATCTTATAATATGTAATCTAATTTCTAAATATAAAATTATTTTTGTTTAAAATTATATTATGAATTTTATTTTTAAATTATATTTGAAAAAAATTCGGAACTATATATGAAATTTAGCATTCCAAATTTAATCATATAAATTCAATTTTAAATTTTTATTAATATAATATAATATAATATAATATATAAATTTAAATACATTTATTAATATTATAGTTTTTACATTTATGTTTTAATTTAAAATATAAATTTGACACATAATTTAATAATCACAAAAAAAAATAATCACAAATAATATTTAAAAAATTCATGTGCAATGAACGTGTGCATTAACTAGTTCTATAAAAATCAAGTGGTGACTAAAAATTTCACTAAATAAATGTAATTAAATATTAAATGAATCAAATCAGCATTAACAAATATGTGTGTGTGTGTGTGTGTGTTAATAAGATATGTCAACGGTTTAAAGAATTAGATTTAAAAAATAAAAGTTATGTTGTTTTATGGAAAACAATTAAAGTTGGGTGATCCTCCAATTTTGGAGGAATTTATTATACCAAAAAAAGTATGGAGGAATTTATAAAGCTCTATTTCCTTATGTGTCGTTTGGATATAGACACATAAGGAAATAGTTATTATGAGATTTATGATTATTCTAAAATAAATTAATAGACCAGTAGAATATGTGATTCTACTTGATCATGATTTTAGTTTTTATTATTGAAAAACATAATGATAAAGTTTTTGTTGTTTGGTTGACTATGAATAAGTTGTTGATGAATGTAAATAAAGTTTTTGTTATTATGTAAAAGGTGAAAAAGTGATTTGACCGATAGTTTTTCTCATTAATAAGAGGTGATAACAAATGATTTAACAGTGGAATTCACTTATTCTATTATAGGAAAGAGTCTAATTCAAGGGGAGAGGTTGATTGACTATATCACATAATTCCATCTTATACTAATATTCAAATACTAGCATATTCTATCAATTCAAATGGATTTTGTTAATTTATCTTATTTTAGTTTATTCCTGTCTATTCCAATACTAACCCTCTGTCCAAACAGCCCATTAAGGCAAATAGATGGATAAAAATAAGTTACAAACCTTTGGTCCACAGTCAAATTGGATCATTGTTAGTGTAAACTTTTTCAGTACTAAGGGCGTGCTTGGTGAGGAGAATCTCAATCCAAATTAATAATTTGTTCGGATAATTTTAAAAGGGTGATTGAAATTGAGTTAGTGAGACTTATAATAATTGATTAGGGTGATTTGGATATCCACTCAAAATGTGTTATTCCCTCAATCTCAATTCAGTTGGATTTAAAATGACATATTTACCTTGGCTCTTCATCTCCCTGAACATATGTATATATATTTATATTATTATATATACACATATTTATATCATCTAATATAAATATATATTTATATTTATATATTGATTTTGTGGGGGTGTGTGTGTATTGTTATATATGTGTCACTTTTTGGCCTATTGGCAACCATTGGAGCATTTTTAGCAGTTTTAAAATTTTTGTGTTTTTCGATCGGAACCGCATAATTTCAGACTGTTAGCTATCGTCTGAGTTAGAGGACTCCGATTGAAAATCTAACTGCATATTATGTGTCCTGGTGCCGTTTTAAGCCACTCATGAAAATTTCATCGAATTCCGGCATCGTTTCCAAAAATTTCACAGTTCCGGGGCGTATCCGGGTTTTTAAGTCGCGCACTATAAATAAGTGGGATCTAAAATCCCGAGTTACTATTCATCGTCTTCCTCCCCGAGCTCTCTCTCTCCCCTTCTCCGTTTTTCTTCCTTTTGAGGCCCCTACACCCTCAAACTAAAAACCCAAAGCACGGGAAGTGTAGATCGGGTCCCGATCTACACACCGGTGTCTTCAAATCCCGTTTTCGGCGATCCTAGCCACCCCGACCTCCCCTCTTTGTCCTCTGATTTGGCCCGATTCGAGGGCCGTGGTAGATCGGGGCGTGGGAGAGCTTTTGAGAAAGGTTCCGGCGCAAGGAGAGCCACCGGACGCCTCTTCCTCCCCTCGGTAAGCCTTCTTTTCCTCTTTTTCTCGCATAGATGTATGCTAGGGAGGTGGATCTAGGGTTGGGTGGTGGTCGGAGGCGGTGGGTGGCCGTCGGGGGCAGTGGGAGGCGGTCGGAGACCGTTGGAGGCTTTCGGGTGGTGGTGGTAGTGCTCGGGCTGGTGGGAGATGTCCTCGGGCGCAGGCAGCAGCGGCAGCGGCTCAGGCAGCGCACATGCTGGGCGCGCGCGGGCATGCGCGCGTGCGTGCGCGGGTGTGCGTGCGCGCGGCGTGCGCGCGGGTGTGCGCGGGTCTGGTGCGAGGTGCTGGTCGTGCTGGGCGCGCGGGACGGGCTGGCAGTGCTGGCGTGCTCGGGCTGGGGGCCTCAGGCAGCACAGGCAGCGTGCGCTCGGGGGAGCTGGTCGTGGGGGTGCCGTGTGCGAGGAGCTGGAGACCAGCTAGGCGTGCGCGAGGTGGTGGCCGAGGTGCTAGGCGTGCACGCGAGGTGGTGGCCGAGGTGCTAGGCAGTGCGCGCGGGTGTGCAGAGTGCGTGCGGAGAGCGCGGCGAGGTGGCAGTGGTGCGCGCGAGGCGCGGCGAGGCGGCGGAGCTGCGCGCGGAGTGCGCGCGGGAAGGTGCTGCGCGCGGAGGCCGTGCGGGGTACTCGCGGGGCGGCGCGAGGTGTTCGGGGAGCTCGGGCTACCGCGGCGGGGGGCAGTGGATGCGCGGAGCCCCGGGGTGGTGCGGCGGCGTGTCCAGACGGCGGGCAGGGGCCGGCGGAGCGCGGGATGCGCGGGCTGAAGCGCGGCGGTGCACCCGGGCGGTCGGGTGGCCGTGCAGGGGGTTGCCGGGGGTGTTGGGTGTTTGATTTGGGATTTTGGGTATTTAATTGTGTGTTTTGTGTAATTTGGGGTCATTGTGGATTATACTTACCCAGTTAATACCTGTCTTGCAGATCTCGACGGACGGTCGCGCGTCGACCCGATTTCCGGTGAGTGGGACAACCCAACCCAGTTTGGGAGGCGTTACATGCTTTGGGCGTGTACCGATCTCCCCTGGGGCGTATAGTTTGTATTAATTATTGCAATTATAATCTATGTAAGCATGATGTGTGTGTAGAATTGCATGCCACCCTAGATTGTGTGATAGGGACTTGCACCCTTAGGATTGTGCATGAGCCATGCATCCTGCCTCCTCGCTATCATGCTAGGAAAGCCCGACCTGTGCATGCGTCCTATTAGTTTGGTTTATTTAATTAAATGCGAACTGTAATAATAGATAGCATGCTTAGGGAATATAAGGGGGCCTTGCGAGGTTAACATTGAGACCCGGGTTAGGGTACTCCGTGTTCCTCGTTTGGTTGTCGGATGTCCTACATCGGGACCTCAGGTTACCCTCCCAAGGTCTCTTTTCCCCATATTGGTCTTATTTATTTCCCCGCATCCTGGTTATGCGCGCTGGTGGAATTCTGAGGAATTCGAGACATTAGAGTTGTAGAGATGTGCTGTCAGCGGATCCGAGTGGATCATATGCGATGGATAGGCTGTTCTGTTCCCCTCGTCGGATCCGTGTAGAGACTACCTCGGCGTTAGACAGGTTGTCCCGTGCAGGGGCTCCCACTAGTAGGCGCCTCCTGATTTGGTGAAGGACTGTGCTGAACATGGGAGTGGCCAAACAACCACGGAGTGAGGAGAGACTATCGGTGGACCAAGGGTAACCAACAGCCTAGTCAGTCCCAAGAGCCTAGGTCACCTGTTGAGAGGTGAGGGTGAGGGTATGGTGGGCCGGCGATGCGACGACCCACAGGATTATGTATGGATGATTATCAACCCGCTAAGTCCCAACATCCTAGGTCACCTGTTGAGGGTGAGGGTGAGGGTGAGGGTATGGGGTTCGGCGATGAACGAACCCCCGGATTGTGATATTATGCCACTTGTGGCTTATGAATTGCTTAAATGTGGTTAATATGAACTGTATGCATGGGTTGTGCTATTCACTGAGCGTGTGGCTCACCCCTCGCATATTGTCTTTTCAGTGATCTCTGAGGGAGGAGCTTCCCGAGCGACTACACCGGCAGAGGGTAGCGCCGCGTCCCACGAGTTTTGAGGCCATCAGCACCCTTCTTTCTGTTGTACGTATATGTTCTGTGCTTGGGCACTTAGTTGGATTATGTTTGGGATTTTATTTGTGTATATATGGACATGTTGGCTCTCACAGGACTTATGATTATGTATCGAGTCTGTAGTATGTTTTGACTACAGACTCAGTCTTTTAGCTTCCGCCTTTGGTGTATATATTATGTCAGCCCTGCTTTTATCTGTGTTGTCATTTTTAGTTGTTGTTTGTGGTATATTATTGAACTCCTGTTACTGATATCATATATACACTTGCCGCGTCCTGGGGACGGCCGCCCTGGGGCGTGACAAAAGTTGGTATCAGAGCCTGGTCCTGTCAGAGCCAAGTGTCTTCCTTTTTCGTAGAGATGAGTCCTAGGATTTCTATATGCGTATTCTGATCCTAGTGTCTGGTTTTCTTAGGTTGCTGATATGCCTCCTCGCAGAGGACGACGCGGACGTGGCCCCTCTCGACCCTTGGAGGTCTCCGGACCTGCCAGAGTCGAGGATGCTATTGGTGAGTCCTCAGCTGAGAGGTCAGGACTAGCGCAGGAGCCTCCTGCCTGGGAGCGCGCGTTTGCGCGGTTGACGGATTTAGTAGAGACCCAGACGAGGGTATTGGCAGATCAGGCGCGGGAGATTCGGGAGTTGCGGGCAGCCCGCGAGGCAGTACCGCAGGTTCCCTTGGTGGCAGATCCGCCTGTGGTGCCTGATACACCCCCAGTCCCCGAGGTGGAGATTCCGGCGGCCAGAGTTCAGGATCCTCAAGAGAGGGAGATGGGGCTAGAGGCAGCAGCGAGGGTCCAGCAGAGTGGACTCTCAGCCTTTCTGAAGCTCCACCCTCCCGAGTTCCGAGGACAGACGGAGGACCCCCTTGCCCCCGAGAGATGGTTGATGGAGGTGGATACCATCTTCTCGACGATGCTATGCACAGATCGCCAGAGGGTCTCCCTGGCTGCGTTTATGCTGAAGGGTAGCGCCGCCGAGTGGTGGGCTACTAGATCAGTGGATATCCCAGAGGGGCTGGAGCAGCTCACATGGGCGGGATTCAGGGGATATTTCTTGGAGGAGTATTTCCCCTTCTCGACGCGACAGATAGTGGAGCGGGAGTTTGAGCAGCTGACTCAGGGCACTATGTCCGTCGCTGACTACTCCACGCAGTTCACGAGGCTGTCCAGGTTCGCTCCAGCTCTGGCGATGGACGAGGTGTCGAGGTGCCGTCGGTTCGAGCTCGGTCTGAGCAGTGCCATCCGAGTGCACGTCACCGCCCATGCTTTCACGAGGTTCTCCGACTTGGTCTCGCGGGCGAAGACAGTCGAGAGAGACCTCGGGATCCAGGTGCGGGCTCCGACCCCGTCGACAGAGCAGAGGCCACCCAGAGGTCAGGACAGAGGGCAGCGGAAGAAGAAGAGGGCCCGCTTCGAGCAGTCAGCGGCTCCCTCTCTTCCAGCAGATGTGGTGCCAGCGCGAGGCCCAGCACCCATCGCAGCCGTGCCGGTCCAGTCGAGGCGACCAGAGACGAGGCGCTGTTATCACTGTCAGCGCGTCGGGCATATTCTGTATAATTGCCCCGACGCAGGCCGACCCAGAGTGATGCCTCAGCAGCAGCAGCAGCAGTTGCAGCAGCAGCCGTTCCAGCAGCCGTTTCAGCAGCGCCAGCAGCAGCAGCCTCAGCGCCAGCCGCAGCAGCAGCCTCAGCGTCAGCAGCAGCAGCCACAGGGTGGCCGTGCTGATCAGAGGAGGCAGCCAGCGCAGCAGGCGAGGCGTGCCCCTGCTCCTCAGCCTCAGTTCGTCCAGGGCCGAGTGGCAGCGCTTTCGGCAGAGGAGGCCCAGGCATCAGGCAGCGTGGTCAGAGGTACTGTTCAGATCTCCCAGCTTCCTGCTTATGTGCTATTTGATTCCGGAGCCACCCACTCGTTCGTGTCTCCTGCTTTCGCGAGACGGACGGGTGTGGCGTCCGCTCCTCTAGATGCTGTGTTAGAGGTGTCGTTGCCCGTGGGAGACCGTGTTCTCCTCAGTTCGGTGTACCGAGGGTGCACGGTGGAGATCGCGGAGCATGAGTTTCCGGTAGAGCTGGTGGAGCTCGCGATGTCGGATTTTGATGCCATCCTGGGGATGGATTGGCTTGCAGCTAGTCATGCCAGCATCGACTGTTTCGCCAAGTCGGTGTCGTTCCACCTTCCTGGTCGGAGGTCCTTCCAGTTCGTGGGCGATCGAGACGTAGCTCCTCTGGGGTTCGTGTCGTCCATGCAGGCGTGGAGACTCCTTCAGGGTGGATGCGAGGGCTTTCTGGCTTATATTGCTCTGGAGGATGCACCGCTGCGGGCAGATATCAGTCAGACTCCAGTCGTGGCAGAGTTTCCCGAGGTTTTCCCCGACGATCTTCCGGGATTACCGCCGGACCGCGCGATTGAGTTTGAGATCAATCTGCTTCCGGGGACCGAGCCGGTTTCGAGGGCTCCGTACCGGATGGCTCCCGCAGAGCTGAGGGTGCTGAAGGAGCAGTTGGAGGAGTTGCTGGAGAAGGGCTTCGCACGTCCGAGTGTGTCTCCGTGGGGAGCCCCTGTCCTGTTCGTCCGGAAGAAGGACGGTTCACTGCGGCTGTGTATTGATTACAGGCAGTTGAATAAGCGGACAGTGAAGAACAAGTACCCGTTGCCGCGGATCGACGATCTGTTTGACCAGCTTCAGGGAGCGTGTGTCTTTTCCAAGATCGATCTCCGCTCGGGGTACTACCAGTTGAAGATCCGGGAGTCAGATATTCCGAAGACGGCCTTTCGCACCCGGTACGGGCACTACGAGTTCAGAGTACTGCCTTTCGGGTTGACGAACGCGCCGGCGGCCTTCATGGATCTGATGAACCGGGTATTTCGACCCTTCCTCGACTCCTTTGTGGTAGTATTCATCGATGACATATTGGTGTACTCGAGGAGTCTGGAGGAGCACGCTCACCACCTCCGCACTGTTTTGGAGACTCTGGCTGGACATCAGTTGTTCGCCAAGTTCAGCAAGTGCGAGTTCTGGTTGGAGCGGATGGCCTTTCTGGGCCATGTGATTTCCGGTGAGGGTATAGCTGTGGACCCGGAGAAGACGCTCGCCGTGTCGAATTGGCGTCGACCGTCGAACCCCACAGAGATTCGTAGCTTCTTGGGCTTGGCGGGTTATTACAGGAGGTTTGTGGAGGGTTTCTCCAAGATAGCCGTTCCTCTTACCCGCCTCACTCGGAAAGACGTCCGGTTCGAGTGGTCCCCTTCTTGTGAGGAGAGCTTCCAGGAGCTGAAGCGAAGGCTCACCTCAGCGCCAGTTCTTACCCTTCCATCTGGGAGTGGTGGGTTCGCAGTATACACAGATGCATCGCAGTTGGGTGTGGGTTGCGTCCTGATGCAGCACGGTAAGGTGGTGGCTTACGCGTCTCGTCAGTTGAAGCCCCATGAGCAGAACTACCCCACCCATGACCTCGAGTTGGCTGCGATCATATTTGCGCTGAAGATGTGGAGGCATTATCTCTATGGAGAGGAGTTCGAGCTCTTTACTGATCATAAGAGCTTGACGTATCTGCAGTCTCAGCCGGAGCTCAACATGCGGCAGAGGCGCTGGGTTGAGTTCCTGACAGACTACGACTGTGACATCGCTTACCATCCGGGTAAGGCGAATGTCGTTGCAGATGCGCTCAGTAGACAGCCCCTGGGCATGGCCGCCCACATGGCTGTCCGTCGTTGGAGGCTTCTGGAGGAGGCCGCTTGCTGGATCAGTGTTCGGGAGACCCCTGCGGGTGGCTTTCTGGCCAGGCTGGTGGTGCAGCCGGTTCTTCTCGATGAGATCCGCACGGCTCAGGCTCAGGACCCGCATTTCATAGTCCTTTCTGAGGGCGTCGCCCGGGGCGAGCGCCAGGACTACCAGATTCGTGCAGACGGGATCCTGAGATTCAGAGGCCGAGTGTGCATCCCCGACGACGCAGAGCTGAGGCGGAAGATTCTGGACGAGGCCCATCGCTCGAGGTACACAGTGCACCCTGGAGGCACGAAGATGTACAGGGGCCTTCGTCGCGGCTACTGGTGGCGCGGGATGAAGACAGATATTGCCAGATTTGTTGCCCGATGCCTAGTATGCCAGCAGGTGAAGTCGGAGCATCAGCGCCCTGCGGGGAAGCTGCAGTCCATTGAGATCCCTCAGTGGAAGTGGGAGCAGATTACTATGGACTTCGTCTCGGGTTTGCCGAGGTCACGCTCGGGTCGCGATGCCATCTGGGTGATCGTCGACCGGCTGACGAAGTCTGCTCATTTCCTCCCCATCCGACTCACCGATTCTCTGGACACCCTGGCGCAGTTATTCGTCTCCGAGATTGTCCGACTCCATGGCACTCCAGTCAGTATCATTTCCGATCGAGACGCGCGTTTCACTTCGAGGTTCTGGCGTAGCCTCCAGCACGCCCTTGGTACGAACCTCCACTTCAGTACCGCGTTTCATCCTCAGACGGACGGCCAGTCGGAGAGGACGATCCAGACCCTTGAGGACATGCTGCGGGCCTGTGTGCTCGATTTTGGGGGCAGTTGGGAGAGGCACCTTCCGTTGGTGGAGTTTGCCTACAACAACAGCTATCATTCGAGCATCCGGATGGCTCCCTACGAGGCACTTTATGGCCGCAGCTGCAGGTCCCCCCTGTGTTGGGATGAGGTCGGAGAGCGCCAGCTAGAGGGACCAGAGATCATTCACCAGACCTCCGAGATGGTGAAGACGATCCGCGAGCGTATCCGAGTCGCTCAGAGTCGTCAGAAGAGCTACGCCGACCGCCGTCGCCGTGAGCTCTCCTTCGAGGTCGGTGATCATGTGTTCTTGAAGGTGTCCCCGATGAAGGGCATCTTCCGATTCGGTGTGCGGGGCAAGCTGAGTCCGCGTTTCATTGGGCCTTTCCTCATACTCGAGCGAGTTGGAGAGGTGGCCTATCGCATAGCTCTGCCCCCACAGTTGGCTCAGGCCCATGACGTCTTCCACGTCTCGCAGCTGAGGCGATACGTCCACGATCCTGCCCACATCATCCCGTTCGAGCCGCTCGTCTTCGAGCCGGACTTGTCTTTCGTGGAGCAGCCGATTGAGATCATGGACCGCCGCGAGAAGAGGCTCCGCACCAAGACCGTCCAGCTGGTCAAGGTGCGATGGCAGCACCGTTCCGGTGCCGAGGCCACCTGGGAGCTCGAGGACGCCATGCGTGACGCGTATCCACATCTTTTCCCTTCTTAGATGTACTTGTATTTATTTTGAGGACAAAATTTCCTAAGGGGGGAGAATGTTATATATGTGTCACTTTTTGGCCTATTGGCAACCATTGGAGCATTTTTAGCAGTTTTAAAATTTTTGTGTTTTTCGATCGGAACCGCATAATTTCAGACTGTTAGCTATCGTCTGAGTAGAGGACTCCGATTGAAAATCTAACTGCATATTATGTGTCCTGGTGCCATTTTAAGCCACTCATGAAAATTTCATCGAATTCCGGCATCGTTTCACAGTTTCGGGGCGTATCCGGGTTTTTAAGTCGCGCACTATAAATAAGTGATCTAAAATCCGAGTTACTATTCATCATCTTCCTCGAGCTCTCTCTCTCCCTTCTCCGTTTTTCTTCCTTTGAGCCCCTACACCCCTCAAAACCAAAAACCCAAAGCACGGGAAGTGTAGATCGGGTCCCGATCTACACACCGGTGTCTTCAAATCCCGTTTGGCGATCCTAGCCTCCCCGACCTCCCCTCTTTGTCCTCTGATTTGGCCCGATTCGAGGGCCGTGGTAGATCGGGGCGTGGGAGAGCTTTTGAGAAAGGTTCCGGCGCGGAGAGCCACCGGACGCCTCTTCCTCCCCTCGGTAAGCCTTCTTTCCTCTTTTTCTCGCATAGATGTATGCTAGGGAGGTGGATCTAGGGTTGGGTGGTGGTCGGAGGCGGTGGGTGGCCGTTGGGGGCAGTGGGAGGCGGTCGGAGGCCGTTGGAGGCTTTCGGATGGTGGTGGTAGTGCTCGGGCTGGTGGGAGATGTCCTCGGGCGCAGGCAGCAGCGGCAGCGGCTCAGGCAGCGCACATGCTGGGCGCGCGCGGGCATGCGCGCGTGCGTGCGCGGGTGTGCGTGCGCGCGGCGTGCGCGCGGGTGTGCGCGGGTCTGGTGCGAGGGGCTGGTCGTGCTGGGCGCGCGGGACGGGCTGGCAGTGCTGGCGTGCTCGGGCTGGGGGCCTCAGGCAGCACAGGCAGCGTGCGCTCGGGGGAGCTGGTCGTGGGGGTGCCGTGTGCGAGGAGCTGGAGACCAGCTAGGCGTGCGCGAGGTGGTGGCCGAGGTGCTAGGCGTGCGCGAGGTGGTGGCCGAGGTGCTAGGCAGTGCGCGAGGTGGTGGCCGAGGTGCTAGGCAGTGCGCGCGGGTGTGCAGAGTGCGCGCGGAGAGCGCGGCGAGGTGGCAGTGGTGCGCGCGAGGCGCGGCGAGGTGGCGGAGGTGCGCGCGGAGTGCGCGCGGGAAGGTGCTGCGCGCGGGGGCCGTGCGGGGTACTCGCGGGGCGGCGCGAGGTGTTCGGGGCGCTCGGGCTACCGCGGCGGGGCGCAGTGGATGCGCGGATCCCCGGGGTGGGTGCGGCGGCGTGTCCAGACGGCGGGCAGGGGCCGGCGGAGCGCGGGATGCGCGGGCTGAAGCGCGGCGGTGCACCCGGGGGTCGGGTGGCCGTGCGGGGGTGTTGGGTGTTTTGTTTTGGGATTTTGGGTATTCAATTGTGTGTTTTGTGTGATTTGGGGTCATTGTGGATTATACTTACCCAGTTAATACCTGTCTTGCAGATCTCGACGGACGGTCGCGCGTCGACCCGATTTCCGGTGAGTGGGACAACCCAACCCAGTTTGGGAGGCGTTACATGCTTTGGGCGTGTACCGATCTCCCCTGGGGCGTATAGTTTGTATTAATTATTGCAATTATAATCTATGTAAGCATGATGTGTGTGTAGAATTGCATGCCACCCTAGATTGTGTGATAGGGACTTGCACCCTTAGGATTGTGCATGAGCCGTGCATCCTGCCACCTCGCTATCATGCTAGGAAAGCCCGACCTGTGCATGCGTCCTATTAGTTTGGTTTATTTAATTAAATGCGAACTGTAATAATAGATAGCATGCTTAGGGAATATAAGGGGGCCTTGCGAGGTTAACATTGAGACCCGGGTTAGGGTACTCCGTGTTCCTCGTTTGGTTGTCGGATGTCCTACATCGGGACCTCAGGTTACCCTCCCAAGGTCTCTTTTCCCCATATTGGTCTTATTTATTTCCCCGCATCCTGGTTATGCGCGCTGGTGGAATTCTGAGGAATTCGAGACATTAGAGTTGTAGAGATGTGCTGTCAGCGGATCCGAGTGGATCATATGCGATGGATAGGCTGTTCTGTTCCCCTCGTCGGATCCGTGTAGAGACTACCTCGGCGTTAGACAGGTTGTCCCGTGCAGGGGCTCCCACTAGTAGGCGCCTCCTGATTTGGTGAAGGACTGTGCTGAACATGGGAGTGGCCAAACAACCGCGGAGTGAGGAGAGACTATCGGTGGACCAAGGGTAACCAACAGCCTAGTCAGTCCCAAGAGCCTAGGTCACCTGTTGAGAGGTGAGGGTGAGGGTATGGTGGGCCGGCGTTGCGACGACCCACAGGATTATGTATGGATGATTATCAACCCACTAAGTCCCAACATCCTAGGTCACCTGTTGAGGGTGAGGGTGAGGGTGAGGGTATGGGGTTCGGCGATGAACGAACCCCCGGATTGTGATACTATGCCACTTGTGGCTTATGAATTGCTTAAATGTGGTTAATATGAACTGTATGCATGGGTTGTGCTATTCACTGAGCGTGTGGCTCACCCCTCGCATATTGTCTTTTCAGTGATCTCTGAGGGAGGAGCTTCCCGGGCGACTACACCGGTAGAGGGTAGCGCCGCGTCCCACGAGTTTTGAGCCCATCAGCACCCTTCTTTCTGTTGTACGTATATGTTCTGTGCTTGGGCACTTAGTTGGATTATGTTTGGGATTTTATTTGTGTATATATGGGCATGTTGTGTCACGCCCCGGGCGTCCCCGAGACGCGGCAAGTGTATATAAAATATCAGAATCTACACAGGAGGTCAATAATATCATACACAAGCTACTAGAATGACATACAGACAACAAAGCAGGGCTGACATGATATATACACCAAATGCGGATAACTAAAGACTGAATCTGTAATCAAAACACACTACAGACTCCATACATAATCACATGTCCTGTGAGAGCCAATATACATACAAAGACGTCCAAATACAACACAAACGCGTGCCCAAGCACGGAAAATAATACATACTGGTACAAGGGATGCTGATAGTCTCTGCAACTCGCGGGACGTGGCGCTACTCCGCTACTGATGAAGTCCCTCGGGGAGCTCCTCCTCCGGATCCGACTCAGATGGCACTGAAGAAAAAAATATTGTGCGAGGGGTGAGCCACACGCTCAGTGAACGGCACAACCCATGCATCACAGACAATATTTACCACAATTCCATTATTTATCCAGCCTCTAAGACATAACAACATGATCCAGTGATTCGTACTTCGCCGAACCACCACACCCTCACCCTCACCCATCAATGGGTGACATAGGTTATTGGGACTGATAATAATCCATTCACAAATCCAGTAGGTCGCTCATCGCCAACCCACTACACCCTCACCCTCACCCTCAAGGGGTGACATAGGATATTGGGACTAACTACACATAACCAGCGGGTCGCTTCCGCCAACCCGCTACACCCTCACCCTCACCCTTCAATGGGTGACATAGGATATTGGGACTAACTGCACCAAAAACCAACGGGTCGCTTCCGCTAACCCGCTACACCCTCACCCTCACCCTTCAATGGGTGACATAGGATTTTGGGACTGACTAGGCTGTTGGTCACCCTTGGTCCACCGATAGTCTCTCCTCCACTCCGTAGGCCGTCTGGTCTACTCCCACATTCAGCACAGTCCGTCCTAAATCAGGAGGTGCCTACTGATGGGAGCCCTCTGTCAGGAAGGCCTGTCTAACGCTGGGGTAGTCTCTACCGGATCCAACGAAGGGAACAGAACAGCCTACCCATCGCATATGATTCACTTGGATCCGCAGACGGCACATTATAACAACACTAATGTTCTGAATTCCTCAGAACCCACCAGGACGCATAACTACGATGCGGGGAACATGCATAAGGGTATAACAAGGTGGAATATCATTGGGGGAAAGAAACTCGGGAGGGCAGCGTGAGTTCCCGTTATAGGACACCCCGACAACCGAACAAGGAACACGGTGTACCCTAACCCGGGTCTCACCGCTGTCCTCGCAAGGCCCCTCCCCTATAATATTCACTATAACATGCATTTTAACATTTACTAGCATTTAATTTAATAAATAAACTAGTAGGGCACATGCATCGGCCGGGCTTCCTAACATGGAACCAGGGGACATGCTGCATGGCTCATACACATATCCTAAGGGTGCAAGTCCCTAACATGCAAAGTCTAGGGTAACATGCATTCTATAATTAAATCATGCTCGCATGATATACATATCATTGCAGGTTAATATTTATCCATGACGCCCCAGGAGAGGTCGGTATACGCCCAAATGCGTATGACCCCTCTCTACTGGGTTGGATTGTCCCACTCACCGGGAATCGGGTCGACGCGCGACCGTCCGTCGAGATCTACAAGACAAGGTATTAACTGGTTAAAATAAATCCACAATTATCCCAAAAATACATGACACACACAAACAAACATCCAACACCCCCCCCCCCCGGCAACCACCGCACGGCCGGCCACCACCCGCACGGCCACCCGACCGCCCGGACGCGCCGCCGCGCCTCAGCCCGCGCACTCCGCGCACCGCCCGGGGCCCCGCGCGTCCACCGAGCCCATCCGCGGCAGCCCGCACGCGCCCCGGACGCCGTGCGCACGCTCCTCGCCCCGCGCGCGCCCCGCGCGCACCTCCGCCGCTCCGCCGCGCCCCGCGCACGCCTCGCGCACAGCTCCGCCGCTCCGCCGCGCCCCGCGCACGCCTCGCGCACAGCTCCTCGCCCCGCGCCTCCTCTGCGCGCGCCCCAGCACCCGAGCGCTCCGCTCAGCACCTCTGCCAGCACCTCCGCGCGCACCTCGCGCGTCCAGCACCTCCGCCAGCACCTCCGCGCGCACCTCGCGCGTCCAGCACCTCGGCCAGCACCTCCGCGCGCGCCCAGACCAGCGCCCAGACCAGCTCGCCATCAGCCCTTCGCGCACAGCACCACCCGAGCAGCTCACACGCCTCGCACCGCCGCGGCCAGCTCCCCCGAGCGCACGCCCGCGCGCACGCTCGCGCGTACGCACGCGCGCACGCCCAGCCGGCTCCTGCTCGTTGCCTGTGCTGCCTGAGGCCCCCAGCCCATCCAGCGCGCCCAGCACGACCAGCCCCACGCACCAGGCCCGCGCACACCCACGCACACGCCGCGCGCACGCACACCCGCGCACGCACGCGCGCATGCCCGCGCGCGCCCGGCCTGTGCGCTGCCTGGCCGCTGCTGCTGCTGCCTGTTCCCGAGGACATCTCCCGCCTGCCGAGCACCTCCAACCACCCCTCCCACTGCCCCGACCACTTCCAACCACCCCCGACCACCCCCCGACGACCCCCACTGCCACCGACCATCCCCCACACACAAAACCCCTCCCTAGCAATCATCTAGACAAGAAAAGAGAGGGAAAGAAGCTTACCGAGGGGGAGGAAGGGGCGTCCGGTGGATCTCCACGCGCCGAAACCTTTCCCACAAGCCTTCTCACGCCCCGATCTATCACGGCCTTTGATTTGGCTCGAAACAGAGGAGAGAGAGGGGAGGTCGGGGAGGCTAGGATCGTCGGAATTCGAATTTGAAGACACCGGAGCGTAGATCGGGACCCGATCTACACTTCCCGTGCTTTAGGTTTTTGGTTTTGAGGGGTGTAAGGCGCTCAAACGGAAGAAAATCGGAGGAGAGGAGAGAGAGAGAGCTAGTCAGGAAGATGATGAATAGTGCCGAGATATTTTTGATTCCTTTTAAGTAGAGCGCGACTTAAAAACCCGGATACGCCCCGGAACTGTGAAATTTTTGCAAACGATGCCAGAATTCGATGAAATTTTCATGAGTGGCTTAAAATGGCACCAGGACACCAAATATGCAGTTAGATCTTCAATCGGAGTCCTCTAGCTCAGACGATAGCTAACAGTCTGAAATTATGCGGTTCCGATCGAAAAACCCTAAAAATTTTAAAACTGCCAGAACGCTCTAACGGTTACCAACAGGTTAAAAGTGACACATATATAACATGTTGGCTCTCACAGGACATATGATTATGTATCGAGTCTGTAGTATGTTTTGATTACAGATTCAGTCTTTGTAGCTTCCGCCTTTGGTGTATATATTATGTCAGCCCTGCTTTTACCTGTGTTGTCATATTATTTGTTGTTTGTGGTATATTATTGAACTCTTGTTACTGATATCATATATACACTTGCCGCGTTCCGGGGACGGCCGCCCTGGGGCGTGACATGTATATTAGATGATATAAATATGTATAATATATATATATATATATATATATATTGTATTTTTTAAAATATATATTTTTTATATTGTAATTCAGGCATTACTAAATACATGATTGAGATTGGGAATCCCAATTATTTTTTCAGAATCATGTTTCTTACTAAACAAATTGACATGAGTCTTTAATCCCAATTTACCTGATTTCGGATTTCATGATTCACAAAATCATAATCCTACGTGTCAACCAAACAAGCCTTAATATTAATATGCATACTAGAGGATAGAGACTTTATGTTTCATTAATCCCCATATAAAAAATACAGTAAAAAGCCCTTGATATGCCCAACCCTAAAATAGTCCCTATTATTATTAAAAATTATATAAACATCTCTGGATGATGTACATTACTTGAAAAGCGATTCACTTTTCATTCATGTTTTTGTACTCCGGTGAATTGAGCAATCACTCAAATATATTTATTCAAAATTTAAAATTTTAAATAAGATAAATCATAAATATATTTTAAGATTTTAAAATTAGGTTAAATAAATCATATCAGTGGATTTAAAATTTACTGATTCAAGATATTAAGTACATCTGTTTCAATTGAATTCTATAAATATTTGTTACATTATTTTATTATAATATGAAAAAATATAATTACATGGCATACATTAAATAGAATCAGCTTCTTATATTATTCAATATCTTATTTGTTTATTTTGTGTGATTCATATCAATATTATACTTATCAGTGGTGATATCTAGGCTCCAAAATATAAACCCCACTCATAGGCCTCATGAGGTATCAACACCTTATTGGTTTATTTTTTCACTTTTGAAAAATGGTAACAAAACAAAAACCCAAAATACCCTCCCATAAAACCACCTCAAAAACGCGCGCACCAAACAGCAAATCCTGGATTTCTCTCTCCATGAATTAACATCACCGTTTCTTAAGGGGACCCAAAACGATCTTTCAAATTATGAAATTCTCCCAAATCAAAACAGACGATCAAAACGAGTTCAAAGAAACCCTAAATTGTTTCGTCGAGACCCTCCGTTTCAAATCATTTCTTCGTTCCAGAACAAATTCGAACATTAGATCTAACAAATGAGGATGAGCAGTAAGCACCCTTGTTTTTGGCTTTTCAGATTTTATTCATATAGTTTTTTTATTGAATGGCTTGGTTTTAATGATTTATGGATTCGTAAATAAACACATATTGGAATGTTTCAAGTAATTTTTTATGAAATGTATATAACAGTACAAATTTAACATTCTATACCACATAATATGTAACACTTTTGAAATGTAACTTTAAATTAGGTTTTGGAGGTTTTTCAGAAGAATCCTACTATCCATTGATAAAACTCTCTACAATGTAACAATTATAATTTTTTATTACATGTAAATAATATTACGAATATTACATTCTATACCTCATTATATGTAACATTTTAGAAATGTAACTTTCAATTAGATTCTGGAAGTTTTATTCAAAAGAATGTAGCACTCCATTGGTAAAACTCTGTGAAATGTAACATTCTTAATTTACTCTGTTTACATTTGACATAAGAAAGCATCGATGTTTTAGATTTTCAGTTACATTATAGCATGGATTTGAATAATGTTACATTTAAATTTTGTTTTCATTTCATAAAATGTAACAAAACAATTGAAGACAATATATTTGTAAATAAATGTTAAGATTTTGTTACATTTGCTTGAATGTAACATTAACAATAAGATTTTACGTAAGTTCATTTACATGGTAATTTGTTGTCAAACACAAGTTGGCACCTTACTAATTGGGAATTTTTGTCCAAATACAGCATAGAATGCGGAGCTGTGATCATACATGTTATAACCTAATACGCCACTCAAGCAGAGATATCATCAGAAATAACTCCAGAAATGTGCAGTTCTATAAGAGCCCGACTCATAAGGAAGTTCATCAACTCCAGAAATGTGCAGTTCTATAAGAGCCCGACTCATAAGGAAGTTCATCAACGACGAGAAAATAACGTATACAAAAGAGGATCATAGATTGTTTTCATTGCATATTGACGATTGATCTCTTTATGTTTTGTCAAGTCTGAATGAAAATCAAACAATTTGCAATTTTGGATGCAAACAGCTCATACAAATGTTTTGGGATTCATGAAATGAAAATATTGAAATCATTTATGATTTGCCATTTTCAGATTTGCTATTCATTTGTTAGAATTTTTCTTGTGTTGTAAAAACGTTTATGTAAATGTAACAGTCATGTAACATTACAATGAGTGTTACTATTTTTAAATAAATGTAACAAACGAAATATGTTACATTTACATTATTGTAGATGTAACTACAATGATAAGATAGAACAGATATCTCCAATGCAACACGTTTAACATATTATTACCTTAAGAACTCGAATGTAACACACGTAAACTCTGTTATATATTATTAAAATTGATACATTCCAACACACGTAAAATCTGTGCGAAATGACATTCCAACATACGAAACAATAACTTTAGCACTTTGCTCTTCGAAATTAACTATTTTAACTTCTAGTGTACTGCCTTCCAAAGAAAACGAAGCAGATTCCCCTGCAAAAAGCGTGTCCTTGATTGTTACATTTATAAATGTAACAAATATAACAAAAATTATTATTTGCATTGAAAAAAAGACAAATACACGGATAAATGATACATTTCAAACTGTTACATTTGTGAATGCAACAAAAATTAGAAAACGAGAATTTCGATATCAGAAATATAGTAAAAACATAACACGAACCATATATAAATAGAACGTAATAATGTCGAGCGTTACATTTATAAAATTAAAAAAAAATTAAAAAATTTAATATGACGATCAATACATAAGAAAAAATTCATTTTCTAAATTGAAAACATATAACATAGAGTGAATATGTGATCACAAAAATGTTAATTTTAATTTCGAATATGGTTTGCATTCCAATGAAATCATAATATAATAAAACACAATTGTCAAATCTGACCCGGGAGACATTGATGGGAGATCCAACTAAAAAAAAAAAGAGCAGTGTAATCAAAATTCTCAGAATTAAAATTTTGGATCTGCTATAATTTGTTCATCGTGTATAAATCAGTTCTGATGACAGGAGATCGAATAAAATTGGATCCAAGACAATTTTGATGGTTTAATCCATCAAAAATTTGATCGGCCATTGATGATACTCCACGATGCACGGTTAAAAAATCGTATTAATTGTTGACTTAAAACAGAAAAAATGATCGGTCATTGATTACGCTCCACACAAAACGGAAAAAAATAACCGCCGGGTTTCCTAAATGACTTAAGGGTATAATACCCAATGTACCATTGTCACATTATGAGGCTTGGTTTGGAGCCTGTGAAGTTGGAGCCTAAAAAATATTATTGTATACTTATATCCAGTACATCAAAGTTTACCTACATATGACACGTGTATAAAAGTAGTAATACATTTATTTATATTCCATAAAGCATATCATGAATTTCATTTTGACAAATGATAGGTCTAGTCCACGTGCAGCCCCCCTTCGTAGCCCGCACCATTTTTTTTTAAAATTATATATTCTTTCATTAAAACACATTCAATATTGCATTTTTTTAAGGGAAAAATGCATATAACTCCCTGTAAACTTGCTTATATCCATATTAGTCCCTGTGTTTTTACTAAAATCCAAATAACTCCCTATGAACTTAATGTAAATCCATAAAAATCCCTGGGTTAAAATTCAGTTAACAGAATTAGAATATTCAGAGTATATTCCGTCTAGTTAACCCTAGAATAATAGTAGATGTGCAAATAAGTTCTTGAAAATAATTTAAAATTCACATAGATCCCTGACAATTACATTTTTGTCCCTCCCAACGTTACAAATATGTCTGTTGCTCCCCCACACCCCCATCGCTCATATATTCCCTCTCCCCTCTCCCTAACTATTTCTTCTTCCTTTGATTTTAATCATCCCCTCTCTCTCATTCAATCTCTCCCTCTCTACATCTTCATCTTCATTCTTTAGTACACCAACGAGTATATGATGTCTGAAATGGTAAGTTTTTTTTTCTTGCTTTGATGGTGTTTGACAAAATGCCTAAATGAAACTGATTTATGTTTTCCAGTCATCTAGCTCGCATAGCGCCACTGTTAGACCCTATCACACATATGTCCGCCCAAGGGAATGCCGATGTAAGAAGGGTGAATGCATAGTTCTCACGTCTCGCCAAGAACATAGCAAGGGACGGAGGTTTTATTGTTGTCCATTCAATAGGGTGTGTTTATATTTATTCATTTTAGTTGGATTAATTTCCATTTGAAATTATTAAATCTTTAACTGCTTTATTTTGTATTGCAGTCAACTCAGGATTATAGATTATTTGAATGGATTGATGAGCCTAGTCACTCCACAATTGATCTCAAATTTTAGCTAATGGACATTGAGGCCGCAGTGGAGAAGAAGTTCAATTTATTGAAGAGTATGCTGAAAATTATAATAGTGTTACTAGTTGTTATCATTTTCAAATCTATGTATTGAGATGGGTTTATTTGTCCAATGTTGATGTATAAATGATAAATTGATGTCAGATGTTAATCTATTTATTATACATGGTGATGAGACTAATTTCTATTCAACATTTTGAGTTGCTGCTTGTTCTTTTGAACATTATGAACTGTTGCTTGCTCTTGATCATGGTGTTGAGACAGAGCTGCTGCTCTTGAGTAAATCAATGCCTATATTAGTTGTCTGAATGCATGCCCAGAATCAAGTTTGGAGCACATGAATGTATTTTTGCTTGAACTAAAGCACATTAATTCAAGCCTGTATATATTCATTCAAGCCTGAACTGTACTAAACAATAAACACATCAACACCTGTATATATCAATTGAAGCTTGTATATATATTCATTCAAGTCTTAACATCAACACCTGTATATATTCATTCAAGCCTATATACATCAATATGAGCAGAACATCACATATCTGTATACTTATTTTCATCACTAACTAAATAAATGCCACAAAATAGCACAAAATTGCAAAACATCATAGGCTGAAATAAATAACATTGCTCATTTAAAATGTTTACATCAAACATGCATCACATAATACATCTAACAACACAAAAAAAAAAAAAAAAAAAATTGACAATGTCTTTCACTTTCAGAAACACTATGTGTTTTAGTCAAACATGCTTCACATAACATTGTTTTCACTTTAAATCAAACATGACTTGTGCTGACAGGAGACTACTCTGTTTCAGAAATATCCCTTGGACCTTGTATAGCCTTGCCACTTCTCTTGGTTGGAATTTTTGGTCTCTCCCTTGTTGCTTTACAAATATCCCTCCTAGATGGCCTCACTCCTAAAGATCTTCCTCTCCTACTTGTAGCTCCAACACTTAAACTGCTAGGTTTAATAAATGATATTAGCTTTCAATAGACAAATGTTAATTGATTGAATTTAAATAATTTTTACCTTGCTCCATGAATATTGATTGTGGCATTTCCCGCAGTAGATTGGGCTTGGAATCCACCAATGCTAGCTTGACTTTGAATCTCTCCCACACTCATATTTATTCCAGGAGTCTGAGTACCCCCCCCCCCCATGCTTCTTGGAGTACCTCCCATGATTCTTGGAGTACCCCCCATACTGCTTCCGTCTCCATACTCTCTTTGTATGAATTGTGCAGCCTTTTATATACACATGGAAAAAAAATCAAAACAGGGACATATAAGAGATAATTTTTCATTGAAAAAAAAAACTATAGACAACATACCCCGCGTTCTCTTCCAACAGTTCCACTGCCTTGGGAATCATTTGAAATTGGATTTTTACAAGTGGATATATGATGGTCGTATTCTCTACATCTTGTACACATATGTCTACGCTTGTTTTTCTCATTGGGATCACAAATTCTATTCCTTTTTGGTCTTCCTCTTGGTCTCACTGTTTTTGGGGGATAAACAATAAATGGCAGGTCAACCTTCTCCCATTCCTCTCTGCTAGGCATAGGTCCCACTGCATAAGCATATGTCAATCTAAACTTCTCCAATGTAAAATATTCATGCACAAAATCACATGCATCTAATCCTTTCACTGTTGTAATAAAAGCAACAGCGTGTACACATGGCAAACCTGAAACCTGCCAAACTCTACAAGTGCAGGTTTTCTCATCCAGTCTGACAACACAAATAATCTCTGGTCCAACAACCTCAGCTCTCTGGTCATCACTCCTTCTCACAATATAGTCACTAATACCCTTAACAAGATTTTGAACATACTTGAATGCCTTTGGAGCTAGCTTCCCTCTCCATTCTTTTCCTAAGCTTCGACGATCATTCATTCTCTGCATAATCTTGTGTCTGATTGTGTCCACCAACTCGACAATTGGTAACCCCGTAGCTTTATTAATCCAAGCATTGAAAGATTCTGAAATGTTATTCGTCAAGTAATTACACTTCGCTCCAATGCCAAATTGTGACCGGCTCCATGAATGATCAGTGACATCATCTGAATATGTTGCTGCTGAAGAGGAAGCCATCTTGATCTCTCTCAAATTATGCTTAAATGCTGTTATACTATATGAACTTGCGCAATTCCAAACTAACCTTTCAAAGAACTCCCCCGAGAACTTCTTCTTAAAATTGCAATATAAATGTCTTATACAAGTACGATGTTCTACTCCTGGGAATACAATATGAACAGCAGATTGCAACCCCTTGTCTTTATCAGACATGAAAGTCAAACCTTGTAAAGAACCTATTGCTTCATAGAGCATCTCCAAGAACCATCTCCAAGTATCTCCACTTTCTGACTCAACTACGGCGAATGCAAGTGGAAATAAACAACTATTTGCATCTACAGTAGTGGCACTGAGCATGATGCCCTTGTACACCCCTTTCAAATGACATCCATCCAATCCAATGAAGGGTCTACAGCCCTGCAAGAATCCCATCCTACAAGCCCCAAGGCAAACAAAGAAGCGCATGAATGTATTATCCACATCTAGTTGGTATTCAACAACACTGTCAGGATTGGCCTTCAACAGCTCCTGCTTCAATTCAGGGATAAGTTTATAGGACTCTGCAGGCTTCCCATGGATCAACTCCATAGCCTTTCCTCTTGCTCTAAACACTCTGGAATAAGGCAACTTGATGTTGTACTTGTTCTGGATTTCAATCTTCAATTTTGATGGACCCAATTCAGGGGTTTTGTGAAGGATTGGTACAATTTTCTTTCCAATCCAACTAGATGTGACCATTTCATTCCCGACCTTGTTTATACTTGTCACGTGTGATTTTCGTTCAAAGTCTTCACCTCAAAAGTGATCCCATCTTGTAAAACAGAACTGTGGATGCGCCATGTACATTTTCCAACTCTACATTTAGCTGTCACCCGAAGTAGATCATTCTTAATATACTTCACAGCGAATTCATTGATTACACAGTGTTGTTTAAGTGCGTCTCTAAAATGAAACACACTAGGAAATCTAGAACCCATTATTATCTTGGGTTTTTCATTGTCAATTTCAATGAACTCACCTTCACAAGCATTTGATGACACCTCATAGTCACTGTAGGAGTCACAATGTTGTTCTCCCACTTCTTCTAATGGATCCTGCTTTTGTTAATCCTCATTTTCTTCAATAGTATGTTCATCAGAAACCCCATCACAATCCCCATCCTTTGACTCAGAATCCTCCTCTAACTCAGAATCATCTTCCTTGTTCTTATCCAAATGTCGTTCTTCTTGTTCACCATACAACTCATCACGAACTGCAAGCTCTTCAATCCCACCATCTACATCTACATTCAAATTCTCATTTTCATCTATTTGACATGACACAACATCTGTTGGGACGGGAGCTACAACATCCTCTTTTTCAACTACATACAAAGTGAACTTTTTGGTTATGTCATTTTCTCTGAAAATTTCTAGAAGCCTTGCATCAGTAGTTACATCCACAAACTGTCTTAGAATGATGTTAGGCAACATATACGTGAAGGTGACTTGTTGGGGCTTACTTGTCTTAGACCAAGGACTGATATCTTCCGACATATCAATCAGAGCGATCTTATCTGTATCTAACAACTATGTGAATTGTCTGTCTTCAACATATTTTTTACCATTAGCAGAATTTACTTGCTTCCAATATCCATCATACACAAAAGTCACCTTATATATGGGGTCATCCATGATTCTGTATCCAAGAAGAACAAAAAATGAGAGCAATAACATTCAATGGAAAATAAAAAAACCCTAAATCAAAGATATGGAAAACCTAACAAATCAAATTAATGAAAATCCTAGATATCACAATCTGAAAACCCAAGGAATCACACATTGAAAACCCTAAAAATCACAATCTATCAGAAAACCCAAGAAATGAAGTACATTTGAAAATGAAAAAAAACCTAAATGACAACCTAAATGACAAACTCAAAACCTAGTAACCCTAAAATCGATTTGAAGCTCACCTGCGACTGATGGTTGCACTTTTGATTCGAATCGCCGATGATCTTCAATAGGTTGGGCTTGGAGGAAATGAAGCTAGGGTTCACCGTCTACATAGAGGTGAAGAACGATGAAGAGAAAAAATGAAGCTAGGCTTGGAGAAACCTCTTCTACTTAGTATTAAGGGCATAATGGTAATTGACCAAGACTGGTTAATTTAACCAACCATTGGGTTATCTAAACTGACAGAAGGACCATAATGGATTTACATTAAGTTTATAAGGAGTTATTTGGATTTAGTAAAAACACAGGGACTAATACAGATATAAGCAAGTTTTCAGGGAGTTATATGCATTTTTCCCTTTTTTTAAATATAATTATTTTTTAATTCATACATCATGATAAAAAATTTATACCAAATCCTTTTTATAGTCACACACCATCTCAATATGTTTTTATTTAAAAAAAATCATATACATTCATTTAATTAGACATGTATTTTTTAAAAAGTTAAGTATATACTTTAATTAGATATATATATCTTGTTATAATGAGTATATACATACCTGGCTAACTAACTGGCACGTGTGATTGTATTTGCCAAAGAAAATCTGAAAATATCTTTCTTGTGACCTTTCCAATGACACACCTTTTAAACGGCTGAGATCCTCCGACTTCCACGCTCCGCGTGCACCCTTCTCTCCGTACACGTGGCACTCCCGTCCCAAATATCGATCGTCCCCTCCATAAATACCAAAAAAAAAACGATCTCTCCTAAATAAAGATTTCATTATTCAATCATTAAAAAAAATAAAAATAGAGAGAGAGTCCCTTCTCATTATCCGTTCCGTACAACCCCTCTCTCGCCGTCTCTCGCCCTAATTCGCCATGGCCAACTCTGCTTCCCTTCCCGCCCTCTCTTCCTCTCCCAACGATCTCCGCAAGAAAAAGAGGGTATCAATCACTATTTCAATCTCTCCCATTCGATTCTCTTCGATTCATTTCGTTTTTTTCAATTTTTCAATCTTTCAATCCGTGTTTTCCAGGCCAACAGGTCCGCCAAATTGAAGCAGTGCAAGCTCGACGCCCGTCGCGATCAATGGCTCTCCCAAGGTTTCTTTTCGTACAGATTTTGATCTCTCTCACAAAAGCAACAATATTTTTCTATCAAGTTCAAATTTTTATGTTTAATGCAGTCAAAAACAAGGGATCGAACGGTGAATCCTCCCCTCCAATCCCGTCGACCCGTCCGATTGGGCCTCGTAAGCTTGACCCCGCGAGGGACAACGCCGCGGCCGCCGAGTCCCTCCTCGGACTTCAAGACAGCGAGACCGAGTTCGCCGCTGGTCGGAGGATCGCCCGTAAGGACGACCGCCCGTGTAGCAGCAGCATCAGCAGCGGCTGCTTCTCTGGCAGCGCCACCGAGGATGACGAGGAGGAGGATGGGGACTCCACTGCCCTTGACGATTGGGAGGCGGTGGCTGATGCCCTCATTGCCGATCACCACCACCTGGAAGAGCCCAAACCCTCCATCACCGCCCCTGTTCCGACCCCCGCCCCGCCGTCCGTCACCCCCAAGCCCCCTGAGCCGAGGGCGTGGAGGCCCGACGATGCCTTCCGTCCGTCCAGCCTCCCCAATCTCTCCAAGCAGCGGAGCTTCGATGTCAGTCGCGGGTTTCGAAATGGTGGTCGCACTGTGGTTTCTGTTTCGGTCCCGTCAAGTTGTCCTATATGTTATGAGGATCTTGATGTGACGGACACAAGTTTCCTCCCGTGCTCGTGCGGGTTCCGCCTGTGTCTCTTCTGCCACAAGAGGATTCTTGAGGCGGATGGACGATGCCCCGGGTGTAGGAAGCCTTATGGGATGATCCTTGATGGGTCGCCGCCGGTTTTTCTGCTGTCGCGGTCATGTAGCATGAACATCCGATAGTTTGGGATGTGCATGTGAAAGGGTGTTCTTTTGGTGTCTTTGTTTTGTGTTTTATGTGGTTGTAGTGGTTGTCTTGGATTTTTTTTTTGAAGAGGAAAGGATAAAGAGAATGTGAATATAGGGGGTATAGGACTCTCTTTTTTAAGTGTTGGGAAGTGGTTGGAACTGGGTTCTCTCTTGTGAGTTTGGTTCTTATTGTATGTCGTGGATATGTTGGTGTTATAGAGGGATTTTGGTTGTGAATAGATAATCAGGGGTATAAGATAATAAATACTTAAACATCTATTAGATCTACCGGTTTAGTACATCTATGTTTGCTTGTCATAATTGGGTATCTATTTTAAAAGTTTTCAAGAAAATGCTCCTGTGATAACCTTGTAGCTTCTGATTGATGTTACTATTAGAAGCGCCATGCCGCCATGTGCAAATGTCAATGGTGTCATGTTCTACTTAGTCATAAAAAATGGTCTATTAATCTCCCTTATTCCATGTGGGAGATTCAACATCCGTCCGTGTGATGTATAAGTGACCTATCTTTGGAAGTGACATGAATTTTGTCTGTTAATCTGGAGGAAATGTAAGTATTTTGAATGCTGGTGATTTTTATTACCTGATTGGTCCAATGATACGGTATCTTCTTTTTTGAGCAGGTTGTACTTTTAACATTGTTACTTTATTGGCCTGAGTATCACAATTTTTTAGCTGTGTAATACTGCTTGCGCGGAGTGCAACATTTTACACTACAAAGCTTCTCTCTGTTCGTCATACACATGTTGTCACTCAGCATCAATCCTAGAGGTGAATGTCCTTTGCTGTTTATGATTTTTGTACATACTGTGTAATTCATGCTTCAGTTATATTGTAGATTAAAAATGATTGCTATCTTGTAGTTCGCAAGATGTATTTCCTTCTTTATTAATATGTTTGAGCTTTTACTCCACCCTTCTGAAATATGCGATAAACTTCCTGGTTATGCTGAAATGTGATCAACTTGTAATTTCACTTTGCTGTTTATTATGATATTATTATATGTCGTTAATGAACTAGTGAACTAAATTGTAGTTGTTCTTGAGCATTTGTTACTTTTAGATGCCATATCATGTTTTTTATACAAATATATGATGCACTTGCAAGAACATTCATTGCTAGATTTTTTTTTTCCAAACTAGGTAGGTGGTATTGTCATATTTTATTAATAAAAAATAATGTTTTTAGTATCTAAACAATCTGGTTTTTTGGAACATCCACCCTTTTGAACTGTGCTGTGTTGTGTGACATAGGAGATAACATAAGAGTTTTTTATTGCGTTCCCGATGATTTGTCAGATTTGGGTTTGGTTGGTTTCTGTGATAGGAATAGTGATAGATTTCACCACTTTGGAGGGGATGTGGTTGGCGGGGAAGAGATTGATAGTTAGAGGAGATAGAAACATGACAACAAAGATTACATAGCTATGGTATGGGCTATTTGGCTAACGAGTAACGAGATAACCTTCAAAGGGGTGATGTGTTACGTGGAGAACATATGAGAGTCTAATCTATTAGTAGATTCATCAAGGATTGGGGGAGGTTTTGTGCAGGGGCCACTTGTGTGATGTATTCTGGAGGAGGGAGGGTTGTGATTGAGGATTAGATTGGTTTTTGCGAGCCCTTTTTGGGGGTCTAGGCTATAGTAGATAACTCTTCTACTTGGTCTAACCCTTTGTTTGGTCATTTTTCATTTTCTTTATCTTTTGTATTGGGCATTCTCTTCTCTTCTTTAATAAAATTGAGATAGGATGCCTACTGTTTTATTAAAAGAAAGGTTTTGGAGACATCAATAGTATATGAACAAATATGGAATGCCAATGCTCTTTTGAATGGGAAAGTCTTTATGTGTCTTCTAAATCTGAGACTAAATTCTTACCAAAGTCAGGAGGGAAAAGTGGACCGAATATGGAAACTTGATGCATGACTTGCGTGAAAACCGCGAAGAGATGATTCGTATCTTTTCTACAATTGCTCACTAAGCAAAAAGATTTGGCATTAATTGGGGATTGTTATGGGGATCTCTTGCTCTTTCGAAGAAGTGACTCAAATGTAGAAATGGTTTATGGATCGAAGAAAGGACGATGATAAAGGTCCAAAGTCCAAATGCATAAATATGATACGGCATGCAATTTGTTGGTGTGTATGTCTCACTTGAAGCAAGATGATTGTTCAAAAGGAGACGACCTTTTTTTGTAAGAATGTTTGGTTTTTTATCACAAATCTATTGCGAGATCGGGGAAAACATATTTTAGAGGTAGATATTGTTGTAGAGGAAGCGGGGAAGGGAAGTTAAAAGGGTCAAATGTTATCTTTTCTTTTGATCTGCTTTTGATTGTTTTTTTTACTTTTTTTTCTGTTTTTTTCTTCTTTCATTTCTTTAAATGTAAGGGTATTCCCTTGTTACCCTTAGTTTGGGGATGTTGTTTCATTCTGGAGGGTGAATCTATTTTTGTAAGAACGTGGCTGAATAATTCTGGATTAAATGGGTCCAATAGTATCTTTGCTTTTGATTGTATTCTTTACTTTCTTGTTTTATTCTTTCATTTCTTTATATGTGAGGTGAATACTCTTTGTTCCCCTTAGCTTGGGGATGTTTTTTCATTATCAGAAATTATCTTTTTTTTTTATGCAAAAAAAAGAAAGAAAAAGAATGGGGATTTTTAATTTTATTTTTGACAGATAAGTAGGCATCCTGCTTTTTTTTTTTTTTTGAAGAAATGGTAGGCATGTACCATTAATGGAATTAACCAAAGGCAAATGCCCAAAGTGATATGAAAGAGGAAGGGGTTAGTGGAACAATCCCACTAAACCTCTCCCAAAATCAACCAAAACAAAATAAAAAACCAGGAGCGCACTGTCCTAGCTCAGGTAGAAGAGATATCTACCAAAGCTCCTACTCGATGATCAATTTACCCCCTATATACAAAATGGATCTCGTCCCCGCACGACTTACCCAATCTTTTATAAAATGAACAATCATGTTCCATGCATTTTCCAATATACACCTTGTCCTCCTAAAAATTTTGTGGTTCTGTGATAACCACAAAGCCCATGCAGCCGTTGGAATAAAGGATTGGCAAATTTTCGCCTTCTTGCTTTTATCTCCTCTCAGAGACAATTTCTGCCCTGCCTCCCACATCCCATGGATCAATGTCATCCCGTCCTTGGGTAGGCATCCTGCCTTGACAAACAGAATGCCCAAGGCACACAAAATTGTTAGAGTACATGATAAGGGGCTCAACAACTCAAAAGAGTGTGTCATAGTAGAAGAGATATCTACTAAATCAAACCCAAGCAACCCCAAAACCCACACTTGGTACGATGGAGGGTAAGGTAATGCTTGACTTTTACCAAAACGCGACCGCGAAAACATTTCACTATCCATAATGGCAGAACAGTACTAAGTTGGATCCAGAATATCCCAGGAAAAAAAGAATCTTATTCCAGAGCTAACTAATATTGAGACTGATATCCAGCAGGAGGCTTGACAGAACTCTTATGTCTTTGCCATTCTCTTTCACTCAGAAATGGAGTTTCTGTTAAATTATCTGCTGTTCTTGTGAGTCGCACAACCTAATAATTTAGAGTGCCTTTCCTGAAAATGTATTTTGCTTATCTGAAAGCCAACTCATTTCATCATCCCCATAGGCTTTATTTCTGTCCCATTAAGTAGCCCAGTAGCTAGGAAGTTTCTTGCTCCTGTGCATTGTCTGGATATTAAATAGCCGATACTTTAACCATTTAATTTTGCCACTTTGAAAGTGTCAGATAGAGATCTTCATTGTTTCAAGCACTAGATATTCATCTAAATCAGTGTGAAGAAACCGCGATCCATCTATAATTTTAATTCCAATTAAGAAAGATGTAGTGGAGCAAACCCCTTTTCATTTGGTATGTGGAGATTACTCTGTTCCATCATTCTGTACTTCTTTAACCCCCTTTTCTGTAGTAAGCATCCAGAATAAACTACCTAGCAGGGCTGTGATCATATTTATAATGCCTCTTAGGCCGAGGTCATCTTTCCCTTTTAGATGGGAAACATGCCGCTCCAAGCATTAAATGTACTCTCTCCCTCTCTCTCTCTCTCTCTCTCTCTCTCTCTCTCTCTCTCTCTGTTTTCAGTATGTCCTCCATCATTGAAACTTCTTCTGAATGACTATATACATTGCAATCTTCACAGGATTCGCTGTTATAGGAAGGATACTTTTTGACAGACTGGATAGAACTTTTCCTCCACCCTCCTAGTAAGTCGTGCATTTGATTTCACTAATTTCTTTTGAAATCTTTTGACAATTGGAGACCAGTCACCACATTAATCCTTAATTAGAAATAGTGAGACTGGGGTACTGAATAGTGAAAGAGGTCGTTTGCATCAGAGTTGAGCAAGACTTGATGTGGGAACATCTTTGGATGCACATTAATTCTGGAAGGATATTTTTTTAGGGTAATCCAAGAGTCTGGTACTGGTACTATGAGTAAATTTAGAAACTTGGGTCTCAGAAGCTTTTTTTTTTTTTTTTTAATATATTTGGACATAATGTGGAAGCACACTACTTTTAATTTTATTTCAAAAAAAAAAAAACATTATTGCACTCCAAAATAGAGGGAAACAAGGAGTCGCCCAAAAATAAGAAAAGGAAAGAACAAGGAGTCGTCAAAAATAGCAGTTGGTGCAATCCTATGCTACGATGAATACCCTGTCCATGCTAAGGATGAGATTCTGGCCATATGCATCCCTCAATCTCCAAGAGAACCTAGAACTCCATGTCACGTGTTTTCCATTTATGCTTGCTTCACTTGGATAACATTTCATTTCTGTTCAGCTATATGCCCAGGTGAATGGTGTAGGAAATTAAATTTTTTGAATGTCTCTTTATTGTATTATCACTCTTCTTGTTTAGCAGTGGAAAAATCTCCACAAGTATTGTGCTGATTGTAGAACCACTCTTTCCGCAACATGGAGTTAGCCTCTCCCAATTTCCTTTGATTGTAGCAAATGAGCTGGTGATCTCTTGTATCAGCCAAATTTCTTGACTAAAAATCATTGTTTCTCCTCTATTGTAAGGTCTAATTGGACACTTAAAAGTAGTAACTTAATATCATTAACAGGAAAGCTTAAGAGTCATGCAGAAGTTTATTATAGGGGATAATTTCTTCTTCTTCTACCCTGTCAAATATTTCAAAATGTTCTCTATAGTTCGGTCAGTCTCACGCTTGAGCATCAGCCACAGGCTGCTGATTTCCTGGACTTTTAACTTTATGAAATCCTATACTATTCTTCCCTTAACTTTGTTGGATAAATTCTCTTTTGTTGGATAAATTCTCTAGCTTTTAATACTCTAGAGCACGGATATGGATCTGGATATAGCAATAAATAAACAAATAATATATGTCATACTATAATTATTTGAAAACAAAGTGTGAACACCTCCGTAAACTATAAAAGTTAATATAATCACAATGTGTCAACCATGAACTCCATTAAGATTTTAATATCATTTAGTTTTATGGTCAATATAAATGTAATCATAAAACTTTACGATAGTTGTGAAGAAAAAAAGTCAAGGGCATCCCACATATGTTTTGTGTTTCCCCACCATGTCCATCTCGCCTCCCTCACAAGTCCAAATTTTAGAAAATTGTATTGAATTTTAGGAACGTTAACATATGTGTGATGTTAGTTTGACTTGTATCGGACCTCATGTCTGATGTCTGGCATGGACACATCTCCATTGAAGTGCCTGTTCTTCCTAGAGTATTCTCATCTTACATTTATTTTTTTTGGTATTTAAGTTTAATTTTTGTTTTAACTGGTAGACAATTGACCCCCCCAAATTCCATTAATACAAAGCCTTGAATTGAAAGAAACGAAAGGAAAAAAAATGACCACTGACTCAAATACATCCATCATTAAATCAAAGCTATTCCTCCATCTCCAATTTCCCTCCCACATGGGGAACTCTATTTGTCCCTGCACAAAACTGACCTCACCCACTCAATGAAAAATTCAGTTGATTCCATTATATTCTCAAAATGAGGAGAATCTTTGAATATGACCATTTCTTGTTAACCAAATGGCCCAATGTCGTTGGGATACGAATCTGGAAATGTTTGCTTTTATGCTTCTGTCCCCTTTTTCTTCAGGTATTTCCCAGCATCATCATACATCTGCACCCGTGTGTTGAATTTTGCATTAAGCTCCAAGACACCCCCAGAGCAAAACATGTGTTGTAGATTCACCTGGGGCCTATTTCACCCTGTACATTTTTGTCATCAAATCTTTTCTGGAGACTGGCCAAGAGAAAGCCTACACCTTCAGTGCGCTTGGACCTGAAGCTCAGTGGTTGACACGAATTTTCAACCAAGAGGTAATGGGTTAGAGTCTCAGCATTTACTCAAAAAAAAAAAAAAATGGTGATACAGGTCTCTGTTTGCCCCACCAGTCATAGCAACTCTTTACAGTGAGCACCTCTTTTGGTTTGGTGCTCCAGATGACACAATCTGAAAGCTCCATGTTTTAGGTGAACGGGCTGCAGCAGAATATGAACCATGAATTCTGACTCTTTGTCCGCATTGAGGTCTCTTCTTTTAGCAAGGTCCCAAGCACCCCATCTTCGGATCTGACCCAAAACTCCACAAAACCACCTTTGTTCACTCCAATGCCATGTATATTAGGGAAGTTTACCATATATGGGGTCCTCACTCCACATCCGTCCAGACTAGTACTTTCTCACCATCGCCGTTCTTCTATCCGATTGAACCTTGAAGTTGGTCAGACCATTTTGTTCACTGTAATGCCTTCCAGATTTTTGACAATTTATATGATATCGCTGGCATGAGGGAAGTGGGAACCACATTTTGTTAGTGCACTGAAGTTTATTTTGAAAATTTTCATCAATTTGAGGAATTCAAGAGGATATAGTCACACAGGGAGGAAGGATGTCATGTTTAAAGCAGGCCCAACAAGCTGAAATGGAAGATCTTCAGAGAAGGATTGAGCTATCTCAACAATGCCTTTCCTCATTAAAAAAGATTCACATAGCTTGTGTCCATAGGCTATTAAAAAAAGGCCACTATAGAATAGCTTCCTTATACCTCGAATATGTCTTATATATCATTTTAGATTCTCCTTTTTCTTAAGATTGACCTTTTTTTGATGAAAGGTGCTAGCACACCACTTGAAGTTATATTACTAGATGGTGAACTCCAGATCATTGAGGGGCATGAAGGGCCTTGTCTCAGGGAAATTGAATAAAAAGGTGGGAAACTTGAAGTCTCCCAACTAGAAAACCAATATGAAAAGAAAGCACAATTGCCAGTCTAAGATCTGTTGGATACGATAAGATCCCATCCTTTCTCAAGGAGATTGACTCAATTGCTGCACTATGGTTTCCCCACGCTTTAACGCACCCATTGATGCCCATCCCAAATGTTCTCCACCAAAAATTGTTTCCCTTGAAAAAGATTCTCGTATCTAGCCAACCAAATGTTACAGAGACCAAACTCATGAATTTCTATTTTGTGATCTTAGCATTAATTTTACTGAGCCCATGAAATATCTCGATGCCTTTCTAATTGATCTCAAGTAAACCACCTTACACAAGAATGGGGGAATCTGATCCTGATTCTCGTATATGCCTTATCTTCTTCTTCCTTTTTTCTATGAATATTTTGCCACATTAAGATATTTGGTGGACATTCACCACCCTTCTCTCTCAAAAATGGAAAGTGGATATCATCAAATTAGAATATGTTTGGGAAACGGGTGAAAATCAGCCTTTAAAGCTCATTGTCTCTATGAATGGTTTATGATGCCTTTTGTCCTTGCTATTGCACTGAGCACATTCTTGCTCATAACGATGAGTTATCGAGGCCTTTAGTTTAGTTATAGTGTAGTAGTTTGTTTTGATATGTAGTCATAATGTTGAAAAACACGATATGTTGAAGTGCTTTTTTTTTCCTCTCACAAGAGAAAGTGCGCATTACCTTGAAAAGGGCTCCTTATCAGACCGTGTAGTGTTTCTTGGCCACGTGGTTTCTCTAGATGGTCTCAAGGGGATGATTCAGATAAAATCTGAGCTATCTTGGAGTGGCATGCACCTCATTTTTTTAGGAGACATTGATAGCTTTCATGGGCTGGTCTTGTTTTGTCGCTGCTCCATTGAGGTTCCTTTTATGAAGTGCCTTTGGGATTGGATTTTCCATGGCGGGTCACTCTTTCAAGAAGATCAAGCAAGCTATGACAGAAGCTCTTGTACTTACCCTCCCAAGATATTTAAAGTTGTCTTCGGTGGAATTTATTGCTTATCTAGTGGGATTAGGTGATGTTCGAAGCTAAGGAACATGCTCTGTAGATTATTTCTGCGAGAAATACGATGAATATAAGATGCATTATTCTGCTATTATCTGGTTTTTTATGCTGTGTTCCACATTTTTATATCACTTTTCTGCTACATAGGCACTTTCTGCTACATTAGAACTTGTCATTTATTTGTATTATGAAGCACTTTAGTATCCAAACTTTAAGAGGAAGATTAATGCCTATAATGCCATGTGGGACGTCTATACCGACCAGTTCAACTGCAGTTTGAATTAAAAATCAGGAAAGATAGAAATGTTGTTGATGCATTGAGTGGGAGATTCATCCATTATTCCATTTTCATGCAGAGTCAAGTGTTAGATTTAAAGAGATTAAAGGATTATATGTTGTTGAATGTTGATCTGTATGTTAGCGAGGTGATTGTGGAATTGTGGAGTTCTTTAAGACATTCCACCACTTCTATTGCTGTCCGTGATTTCTATCTCTTCAAGGAGTTCAGTTGTGAATTAAATATTTCCACGACAGCAAATTATAAAAAAACTGCATGGTGGACAACTAAGTGGATGCTTTGCACGTGATAAGACATTGGTCATCATGATGAAGAGTATTTTTGGCCCAAGAAATGTGGAGAAGGTATTGCATAAATTGCAGTGTCTGATCCAAGGGACAATTACTGGACACCTATTTGAATTCCTGCATCACCATAGATGCTGGATGCATGTTGGTACATACTCCATATTGGGATACCTAAGACAACCAATTAATGTAATTCTATATTCATAGTGGTGGATTGGCTTTGCATGGTCTACTTCGTAGATTATTTTGAGAGATTGGATGCATCATGTATTGGGTAACTTTTTCCAAATGTTGAGATGCATTGCATTCTTCAACCATAGTGGCAGATCAAGATCTGAAATTCATGAGTTAATTTGGGGAGGAAAACCTGATGAAAGAAGATGGATATGGAAATGGAGTATTCAAGTGCTTATCCACAGATCAGAAAACAAATTGCAGTCTTGGAAAGCTTTTCAGATGCATTGTCAGTGCCATGTGAAGTCATGTAATGCAGTTGTATAACGTGCTAACATGCTGCATCTGCTTATACCAAGTACCAATCAAGTTAACTAAGCCATGAAGAAAACACAATTTGAAGTTGCCTATGGACATGACTCCCAAAACATGTTGGATAGGGATGGCAGTGGGATGAGTTAAATGGAAAACCCGCACCGACATGACCCTATTGGGACATGTTGGACCTAATCCCAACCTATCCCAACCCGACGAAGATACGAGACGAGTTTGGGTTTCAAGTGCAAAACCTCTCCTGCCCCATTTTACCTCGTTTAAATCATGTATATCATTTATATTAAAATTATGGTATGTGCATATAAAAAAGCGCAATTTAAAAAAATAACCTCGTTTATGTTTTCTGTCGCACTTTTAACCCAACCTCGATTTTATTTGCAAAAAGTAACCTTTGACCTACTCAGCGCTACCACATCAACTGACTGAGTTTTTTACTTCTTATTTCCGAATGAGGGGTGATATAGCACGCCTCTACTGCACTGGGCCTGAAAACCCATGCCCAAATGCAGTTGTGTGTGTGTGTATGTTATTCTGTCGCTGTTGATTTATGTCATGTTTGTACCCAAGTTTGGGGGAGGCATGATCGTGCCTCCCATTTAATGTGGAAAAAAATAAAATAAAAACCTAGTAAGCGCTGATTGGGTCAAATATTAGTTTTTGCAAATAATATCGGGACTGGTTTAAAAGTGCGATAAAAATATAAAGGAGATTATTTTTGGAACTTTCCCTAATTAAAACTATGTTGTAAATAAATGTAGTTCCATCATATTAGCTTTTTCCTTATTTCATTTTTTATATAATTGATGAAATACCTAAGCATGTATCAAATACAATTGTATCAGACAACAAGTGAAGGTATTTTTTTTTAGTTTTCTGAATTAAGAAAAAGAATAAAAATGTTTAAAAAATGTTTGAAAAATTGGGATTCTTAACCCAACCCGATCTAAATGGGATGGGACGGTATGGGATGGTTTTAGGTATTTAAGTACTCGTTGGCTGTCATTCTTTGCCTTGATTTCTAAGGACGGGGTAATTGAGGTGGGGGACTTCAGATCGATAAGTCTTGTGAATAAAAATTATTAGATGGTCATGAAAGTTCTTGTAAACTGGCTTCGGACTGTGATGTGATGTTAATCAGACAACATTCATTCTGAAGAGGCTTCTATAAGACAGCTTCATGACATTGCAGGAAAACATCACGGCGTCACACCATGCCAGGGTCATTGTCAATATGGATTTCTCCAATGTCATTGGGACTTCCTCATTCACCTTCTTCAATGCTATGGATTTGAACCAAACTGGATCTGGATGCTAAAAGAGTGTTTCTAGTCGGTGAAGGCTTTGGTGTTGGTGATGGAGGAAGGATGGTTAAAGGGACTTGCATGGGTCCTGGTGGACCGCCTGTCGCACTTGTTCAGCGTGTAGATAGCATGGTGATCCAAAGTGTTGCAGATTATTCGGCAATCACGGGTGTGAGATTTGTTTGCAAATGCTTCGAATACCTATCTGGGCTTTAGATTAACTTCTAGAGAAGTGCCATGTTAGGCATCAACCTTGATGGACTCAAGCTCCAGCTTTTTGCATATATCTTGAGTGTCATATCCTCAATCTTTGCCGATCTGGCATCTTGGACTCCCTCTTCACCTAAGAAGATTTATGAAGTTAGAATGGATGCTTCTCATTGACAGATTCGAAAGAAAGCTGGAAGGTTGGAAAAGCTGCTTGTTGATCATGGGAGGTCGTCTTATCATCCTTCCAGCAGTGCTGTCAAACCTGCCTATTTTCATCCTCTCCATTTTCAAAATTCCTAAAGGGATCCTTTTTAGAATCGACAGTAGTAGGAAAAAAATTCCTTTGGAATGTATTGGTTAAAGAGGGAAGGCAAGTGCATCGAGATCATTTGTAACAAAAAGAGGTTGGGAGGTGCAGGCATGCTGAACTTAGAAGATCTAAACGAAGCGCTCTTTAGCAAATGGAAATGGCGATGGTTGACCAACAGGTTGTTGGTGTGGCTTCAATTGGTTGAAGCCAGATATCGATGTGGTGTTGGTCAGTCTAACAGATTTCTGAGGATATCACTCAAGCTATCGAAGATTTGGAAGGATATCGCTAATGTGACTGATCAGTTTATGAACGCCATTAGATGGAAGGTAGGGAATGGGAGCTTTATGTTTTTTCTGGCACGATGTTTGACTCAGCAATAACACGCTAAAGGAGAGGTCCCTTAATATTTTCAACCTCTCGACATATATAGGTGGGCTAGTCTCTTAGTTCTGGTGCCGTGGTGACTCTTGTGGTCATTGGAATTTGAGGATGTGGCAAAACTTGCTTGACGAAGATGTAGACCTCTTTTTTGCCTTGATGCTTGAGTTGCAGGCAGTTGTCCCTGTGCAGGATGCCCCAGACACTGTTTGTTGGACACCACAGCCGAGGGAGACCTTTGTCCAGCGGTGTTATGACTGGTGGTGCACGGACAAACCTAGCCATAAGGTCTTTGCCAGCAAATTCCATCAAATTTGGGGTCCAAAGATCCCTCTGAAGGTTAAAGCATTTTTGTTCTGATGTTTCATGATTGTTTGACTAAGGCATAAAGAGCGAAGTGAACCCCTGAAAAGGACTGGACTTGTTTGATGTGTAATGGGAACATGGAAAAGATGGAGCATATCATGTTGCACTGCTCCATTGCAAGATAGATTTGGAGCTTGATGGAGGAGGCCATAGGGATGGATGATAGATTCACTTCCATGGATGTCTTATGGCAGGTAAGTAAGAGTCTTTGTTCAGGAAGGGACCATTGTGCAAAGTGAAAAATCTCGCAATCGTTTGTTCTAGTAGTCGCGTGGGCTTTATGGTTATCTGGAAACCTTCTCCTATTTTGAGGCACTGAGGTCTATGTGGAAAATGTATGGGAAATGGTGGTCCATCTTATTAAGGATTGAGCGCGTTCTGTTCCGGGGCTAGTAATGTATTGTATAGTCAGGGTAAATTTATTATCAAGGAGTAGGGGTTCATTTTAGAGGTTTTGGGTGTGTTCTCATAAATATCTCTTCTACCCTCTCCTTTTGAGCCTCTGACTCTGACCTGTTCTTGTATGTTCCCATTTGGCATTCTCTTCATTTTGACTAGGGCTGGATGCCCATCATCTTTTTCAAAAATAAAATAAAATAAAATAATAAATAAATCTTCTGTAATCCTACATTGTGCTTTGCTTCAGTCCATAAAATTTGTTTGACTCGAGGTTCTAAAGCGTCACTATTTTTTAGTATATCTAATCACCCTCTACTACAATTAGAGTAATTACAATTAGAGTTATGGGGTACCTTTCTGTTATTATGGTTGTTGATTCATCAAACCTCCTATTGAACTCCTTGAAAAAAGGTGTACTTTGAAGCCTCATTTTCTAACATGATGTACTATCTTCTGTAAATGCTGCCTCAGCCGGTGGTGCAAACACAGTTAGAAATGTCTGGTTTTTCTTTTATGAATTCAATCAATGGAGCTTTGATTCCCATATCTAAAGGATTAATTATAAGAGATAGTGTCTGCTGGGAGACAAGCATGTAATTTTTCCTACCTATCTCCTGGTAAAGCGCACAGGAAAAAAAATATTTTGATCACACAGGTTATAAATTCTGTTGTGAGTTTGAATGTTATGGTATCTTATGATCACTGCATGATTGGATGAGGCTTTTGGTGCCAATAGGCGTGAATTGAAAATGAAGTTCTTGTATCTAAAAACTGTTAAGGATTTGTCTCTGTGGCTTTTGTCATTGTAAGCCTTGGATCCAATTGAACCATGCCTGAAAAGTTCGTGAAGCTTGATTAGTGATGAAAATCTTTGACCCATTGCAAGTGCTCTGGTTCTCTCCAGGGCTAATGTAGGCGGAACATCGATTAACATAGGGATCTCCAGATTGTTGACATCCTAGAATATGAATAAACCTCCAGATTAAGATCAAACCAGATAAATCCTGGCATACATGTGTTTTAGCAGGAGATAGTGACCATCCATATATGTCCTGAAATTGAGGTGTCATTTGTGATGGAAATAATCCAAAGCCTCAAACCCCATTGTTCTGTTTAAAGTGTATATTTTACTTAAATCTTTACTTGGTAATTGTATGTGCTTGTTTGTGTATGTGCAAGTGTCCCTTTTTTTTGGTGGAATGTTGTGAAATATGTGTTGTATGCATAGCTGTCAAAGCAATGCCTATGTAACAAGGCATTTGCCAAGGTGTACGTCAAAGGCGAGCGCCTTTTGTCTTTAAGCATGCCTAGGCATCGCCTTCTCGGACACCTTGTTCAAAACATAAATGTGTATTGCGTAGTTTATATTCAAGCTAAATCCAATATATTAGCTTTTTCATTCAAACTCAACAATGAATAATATAATCATCACATAATCCAAATAATACTTTCTACTTGATGTCTTTATCATTCTTCATTAGCTAGCGGATATGTTTGTACTCTAATCAAAATTTTGTCAATGCTGTGCTATGAAGCTTGTAAACAATTTCTGTGATCCATGATTGTACCATAGAGGAAAATACTTTGATAAATGACAGCTATGCAAAAAAAAAAAATGATATAAATGATATAGATTAGAGGGAAGCTTTGTTTATATTGCCCAAGCACGCTAAGGTGCCCCCTGGTGTTGTCTTATCACCTTGAAGCCTTGACAGCCATTTGTATACTCAGTTATGTGTTGTAGTGGACCTGAATGTTTGTAAAATAGGAGTTGCACAATCCTTAATTGTTATGTTTTTGGAGCAAAGATATTCTGCATTGTTCTCATTCTGCATTTCCTCTGTTTTTTTTTGTCTATTTTTAACATCTTATACAATGTGACTGAGAAGATCAAAGGCAGTTCACTTTTCTTGATATGCTTTTCTAGTTTGATAAACTGCTCAATCTTGATCTTTTAATTGCTTTTAGCATGGAAAGCCATGGGAAAGGTTTACCATTTCCTCTGTTTTTTAAATGAAGATCTACTCATCTTATTATGAAATTTTTAAGGGACTACAAGCCTTAACTATGACCTTTTTTGCATCCCTTTTTCTGTGAGTCTGATCAGGGGCACTCTTACATGCAGGCCCGCGTGGAGTCTATTTCACTATCGAGGTATACTCTTCATTAGATGAAGTATGTAATTTTTCACATTGTAAGTAAATTTATACAACTAAAGAGGGAATAATTTATATAAAAAAGAGTGTTGTTAAAAGTATGCGCTCAATTTTTTTTATATTTGTGAAATTGGGTTCATTTAATTCAAAATAGAACAATAGTGCATTTTTCATCAAGACATATATCACACCTCATTAGATGATGCTTATTATTTAAATTATCAAAACTTGTGCGGACTGTCCTTGAGATTGTTTGCAGGATTGCTCCTAAAAATTTTTTATGAAAAAAAACAAAACCCCAGGCCTAGGCTTTGGTAGCGGACATCTCTCTCCACGGGGAAAGCTTTGTCTTCAATCTAGCGACTAAAACCCAAATGGGCTGATTTTGTGGTTTGTTCTCACAGTTTGTTTGCAAGCGTTGATACACTTGGTTAATTTTACGATCATTTCGTAGCACCATATGATAGTGTAGTGTATAATGCGTTATCATAGTATATCTGTTATTGTAGGGGTGCAACTCGGGTGGATTGGGTCGGGTTCGGGTCGGTTAACCCACATTGCACAGAGCCTAACCTGAACCCGAGCCCGAACCTGGCCTCAACCCGAAAACCCAACCTCAACCCGTGGGTTCGGGTCGGGTTTGGGTTGAATTCGGGCTCGGATCGGGCTCGGGTTTAATATTTAAAAGATCATAAAAATTATTTAATAAACAACACAATAAACTCTAATTAATTAAATGTATATTCACCACAAAAAAATTACAAAATCTAAATAATTTATGAATACATATTCTAAATTTTAATTAAGTCAAACATAACTTCATCGGTTTTCAACAAAAATATAAAAAAAACATTCACCAATTCAGGTTCGGGTTGAGCCCGCATAGCCCAACCCCCCAACCTGAACCCAACCCGAATTGGGTTCGGGTTCGGGTCGGGTTGAACCTGGCAGAGAAAAACCTCAACCCAAACCCGCCCATGAACCGGGTTGGGTTGAGTTCAACCCGCCCAAGTTGCACCCCCAATGTTTTTGTCATTTTATATAAAGCAAAAGAAAAAAATTAATTTTGAAATAGAAAACAATATATTATTGTAACTCATATATTGTAACAGTATGAACTTAAAATGGGAGAGTACTAAAATGGTGTAGATTATAAATGAGGTTGCATCTGAATATATCATTTTTCATCTATTCGCTGGTGAAGAACAGATGGAAGTCTCCTTCAGATTAGTTTTTTCTCGGCATCGTCAACGGGCTGGGCTGACCAGACTAAGCCCGGGCCCACGAGCCTGGTTGCCCAACAGGCCCAGGTCGGGTCAGCACGGGACCAAAAAAAGACATGCCCAGGCATGAGTCTAAATGAAAAAAATACACTCAGTCACATTTACCAATAAAGACTCAGATCTTACATGTTTGTTTGTTTTTTTTTTAAATAGTAAACATCATCTAATGAGATATATACTTTGATAAAAAGTGCATATCGCTCTATTTCAAATTGAATGAACCCATTTTTAGCAAGTATAAGAAAAAATTTAATTAGGTATATACATCATCTAAATACATCATCTAACGAGATATATACTTAATTAAATCTGTAACGAGGTATACAAGGTCTGTGTTTTGAACTGAGAATAAAACTAAGTGTAGCAGCACTCAAGGCTAAATGAGCCTACGGGCCGGGCCTGTGAGCCCAAAAAAAATTTAAAAGAAAAATCTGAGGGAGGGGGAATCCCCTCCCTACAAGTGTTCTCCCATTTTTGAAGGGAGCATCTATCTCCACCACCTTTATCCAAAAAAAATTTTGGACGGGGACAAATAATCCAGCTAGCCCTCCGTTGCAACTCCACCGGCCTCATCAAACGCCTCTGTGCCCTCACCCATGCCACCGCCTTCAAAAGGATGTCTTCCCAGCTTGAGAACTCCATCGACAACGTCTCCTGGCTCCTCTGTGTTAATCATGTCAATAGGACGGATACGGATCGAATATGCACATATCCGTATCCGTATCTGAACTAGATATCCAAAAAAATATCCGTATCCGATATCAAACGGATATTGAAAGTAAGTATCCGTATCCGATCCAAAAGTTCGGATTCGGTTACGGATAATTATCCGAAATATCCAAAAATTCAAATTAAATATGAAATGATTAAAATATCCAAAGATCTAATATCCAAAAATAAAAATCATATATCTAATATTTGAAATATTTAAAAAAATATAATAATTACTTAGTATAAAACATAAAATTATAAGTATATACATAAAACATTACATGCTTTAAAGTAAAAATAAAAATAAAAAACTTTTACTAATTCTAAAAATATAAATCTACAATTAAATAAATAATAATATAACAATATTTTAGGATACGGGTATTTTCCGTATCCGATTCAAAAGTTTTCAGATATGGATAATTTTTTTGAATACGGATACGGATTTTTTGGATATCGGTTATTTTTTGGATTTTCAGATACGGCTTCGGATCATAGACATATATTTTTTTGGATAATTGACAATACTCCGTGTCTCTACCGCGTTTGACAATGATGACGGCCTCCTCCCCCCCCCCCCCATTGCTGCCAACGAGCCCATCATCTGTTTGATATGGGAACCCATTGCCACCCTCCATTGTCCCCTCCATCCTCCGCCCCCTCATGCCACTACACCTCGCGCCGCCTCCGCCCTCCTGAGCCACCGCCTCCCATTTCTCCTCTATCTCTCATCCCTTTCTCTCTTTCATCCTATTCTGATTTAATCCTTATCCCACCACCCAAAATTTTTTCGGGCCAGCCCAACCAAGAAACAGGCCTGACTAGGTTTTGGTCTTACGGGCTTGGGTTGGGTGGTCTGTGTTTTCGAGCTTCGGACCAAATGGTGACTCTTAGTTTGACTCATTGTGTTGAGACCTGGAAAAATAACAGGTTCTATCTCATTTATAGCTGACATGCATTTTGATTTTTTCCTTAAAGTATATATTTGTCTAATGAAAGCATATACGTAGTTAATTAAGTATATTTTTATAATATATCCGAATGTTAGTTAATGTTAGTGATATGATAATTGCGAATGGAACTGTAAAACAGATTAAGTGTATTAAGGCCCTCTAGAAAGTTTTAAAGGGCTTTTGTTTTTGTAGAAATTAAAAAGCGCAGACGTATTTTCAAACAGTTTCGAAAAACCACATTTAATGGAAAAGTTTGTTTTCAGCTTTTAATACAAAAATATGCTTTTAAAAAAACAAAGAAAGCGAGCTTTTTGAAATCAGGTTTCTTTAAACTACTTAAAAACTTTCCAAACGGGTCCCAAACGACACTAATAAATGTTAAATATTCACCTAATATACCTCATTGAATCCTAGGCCTTAGCTAAAAAAAATGAATTTATAGAAATATATGATTTTAATTCACATTTTTTTAACCAATTCTTTTAGATAGATAAATATTATTCTTAATTAATGACATGATACAATATATATATATATATATATATATATATATATATATATATATATATATATATATATAATTTCAAATTGTTTTACTTTATTTGAGTATTTTTTAATTATAACATGTTTCTTCAAGTTAAAAATTAATAACAAAATCGATGATTTAGTTGTGACACATTTTATAACTCTAAATTTAAATGGATAAAATTATATTATGATTGTTTTATCCATATATAATATGTAATATTATATCACGTGTTTTAACCCGTGCATAAAACTAGTAATATATTATGTAGCAATCTAAATAAGTAAATATTAGCCTATTAGAACATGGGATGGTTCAGACTATTACAAAGATGCTAAAATTAATCCAATAAAAGATTGCATGACGTGGATAACTGATGTTGCATATGTATAAAGCAAAACTTTTTTGTTGTTTGATTTCACGACTAACAACTCTAGAAACAGCCAGAGAAACAGCAGGGATGGTTAAAGATAGAATAGTGGTTGAAGAGTCATATTTCTAATTAGAATTACATGATCACAATCTAATTTCATGGTTTGACTTGTGTGTTAAATTCAAAATAGAATCTTATTAAGTGTTTCATTTATTTATAAAATTACATTTTTAGAACCACCTTGATCACTGATCTAACCTTATTTCTCGATTAATTAGTGAGTAATATCCAAAAATCAAATTTATCTTTGGAGGAGAGTGATGGAGTGTACTCCAGAGAGTCAATAGACAATACTCCCTACATTCAAATACAGTCTATTTTTTAAATTAATCTACACAAGTAAAAATAATTTATAATACCCAAATGTAGTGTAAATAATAAATAAAAGACCAAAATAATTAAAAGTTAACATCACCAAACTTATATATATTCAATCTTTTTTACAATCACAAATACAGTTTTATGTATGCCTCGTTAGTCAACTCCACTCACTGTAACAAGATATATATATCGTTATATATTTTATATTTAATAAAAATATATATCTCATTAGATAATATACATATATGATTTATCAAAAAAATGAAGATAAGTGTGAATTGTGTTGGACCGATTAATGTGACTGACCTTAACATTTTTCTATATATATATTTAATTATTGGAAAGATTGAGCATTCATCACACGTGCATTTCTTTTATTTGCGACAATGATTTCTAACATGAATGGCCTGCTCTCTGATATATAACAAACCAGGGATCATAACTATTCACTTTATAGATAGGGCTACCTACATGTATAGTATCACAGTTCCTGAAGAAAAGCTTTTAAAGGCCATTAATGATTGTATATATAAGCTAATCTGTGCAAGGGATATTGATAGATTAGTGTATTCATTCATTTAAATTCACATTTATTTTTAAATGAATGTATATATCTCTTGTATTTTTAGAATAACAGTAAGAATAAAAGTCATACTCATCACTTATTAGAATAAGGACTTATTTTTAAATTAATTATTTATCTATTATCATCACAATTTTTTTTTTCAAAATTAACCACTAAAATTCTTACACAACTAATCCTAAAATAAATTAATTTCAATAAAATAAGAAAAATGAATAAATATAAAATTGAAAAGAGATGAATAAACAAGTAAATAACAAACATAACTACAATAAAAACAAAAGGAAAGAAACTAATAAGTTTCTAAAATTGAACGGGGATAGGTTTTATTCTAGGGTATACATTTATTCAAGCATAAATGAGTATAAATAAAGATAAAGTGATTTTGTGTTAGGTTGTGTTTTGAATTATTCTTGTTGGTAAACGTAAGAATAAATGTTTTGTTGTTTGGGTAAAATGTGAATAAAGTATGGATAAAGATTTATAAAAGGTAAAAAAATAATGATAGTTAATTTGACAGGTGATTTATAAGAGGTGATGACAGTTGATTTGACAGTGGACCCACATATTCTTTAGGTGGAATAACATAGGATAACTTTAATTCTAGGAGTTGATTGGAATCCATATACCACTTTATCATGATTTATTCTGACATACTTTATTAGGGGTTATCCAATGTAAATAAACACTTAAAAATTCTTATCCGGGGTTTCCGAGCTTATCCGGGTCTTATACCATAAACAAAAGAGGGGCTTAGTAAATAAGAAATAAAAAAAAATGGTCCTATGTCGAGGTTGTCACGGAATAGACATTCATGAGCAAACTCTTTTTGTATAGCCTTTCTTTCTCTCTCTAATTAATTTAAAGCTGCTTTTTCCATGGGGAGTAGATATTCCAAAACTTTCATCCATGTGAAATCTCCAAATATTTAATGATAAATCATTACATATAAAGCATTATTAAATAAGGAAGGAATAAATTGATGCCCACTTGGAATGGACATTTCATATTTTTCATGAAGCGTTTTGAAACATTAGGCTTTTATTATAGACCAAGATCTGTGGATATAGGGAGGAATCTTAATTTACAACTATATTTGTGGATGCTTGATTAACTGAGTATTTCATTTGATGTAGATATAGAGGTTATGTAGGTTTCAGTTTGGTGAGCTGTTAATCAACTAGGTTACTATATTCATGTGTCACATGATTTCCAATTATATCTTCCATATAAGGTTCTAGCTATTTTTTGAAATATAAATGTATTATTTCATTTGTTGGTTGCTCGTTATATAAAAACAACAAACATGCATTTAGGGTGGCCCCTCCTAAATTAACCTTGCATATCTGAATATTGAACTTAATCAAGTTAGATAGTCATGAAAATTTGTCTAATTCCACATCGAATTTGTTCTAACAAATAATCATAAGTGATTAACCAGAGAATATATTGAAAATAAGATTACTTAATTTACAATCCCATTTGGTTCATGTCATTGTTTTGCATGGATCGACTTCATCAGTAATCATTTTGTCAAAAATCATTTACTAGGAATCAAGAATACATTAGAATATTTGGTTCACTAGATTGACTTTTCCATGCTTAATTCACTCATGAAAATTGCTGAGAATTTGACTGATATATCCAAAATATCCTTATTAATACAATAAAATACCTACTAAATTAAAATAATATAAATAATAAAATATATAAAAAATCAATATAATGACATACAATTAGAAAAATATTTAAAAACAAGCTGCATGTAACATAGTATTTAAATACTTAAACCATAGCATAATGATAATACCAAAAATAAAATATATTTTTAAAAGTTATTTATAATTAAAATGATTTTTGTTTTTACTGAGGCCCCATTTGGATATAAGTTTAGGTAGATTTTGTGTTTAAAAAACTAAAAAATTTCAAACTCAGATCCAAACACATTTTGAGCGTTTAGCTTTCCAGATCACCATCTTTCATTTTTAGGCCAAAAAAACTTGCGATTGAAAATATAATAAAATATAGCTTTTCAAAAGCTGAGTTTGAAACACAAGATTTTAGTGTTTCAACCTCAAATCCAAACGTAACATGAGAGATAGTCATTGGGCGCTTTTGAGAATGGGTTAAGGCTTTTTGGGCTAAGTATACCACAATGTAGATATTGTAACTCTTATAAACTTAATCCATTTTTTATTTGAAAATTTTAATTAAATAATTTAGTCTTGTTATATAAAAAAATTTATTTTTTTATTCATCCTTAGGTTGCGTTTGGATGTGAGGTTGAAACTATGAAATTCTTAAAATCTTATGTTTCAAACTCTGCTTTTGAAAAGCTATGTTTTATTAGATTTTCAACCGCAATATTTTTTTACCTAAAAAGGAATATTGTGGTTTAAAAAGCTAAACGCTAAAAATGTGTTTGGATCTGAGTTTTAGAATTTTTAACTTTTCAAACGCAGAATCTACCTAAACTCATATCCAAATGGACCCTTAGGATCGTGCATCCATTTTTTAAAGGGGAAAATATCCAAAAAAATCATCTAAGTATTGGAAATACACAAATCCGTCATTTTGAAAAATTCTACCAAAAAAAGCCTTCTTTCATAATTTATGAAAGTAAAATGACTTAACTCCCCCTATGTTATCTGTTATTTAATCATCATCAGATATATTTAATTGTTTAACACCCCAATTAAGAAAAATTAATAATTTCTAAAATATTTTTTTAATTTGTGCAAGAAATTTGTTATTATTTTTTGTATATATAAAGACACCATTAAGAGTTAAATTATAAAAATTATAATTTTTCATTATAAAATTATTTTTAGACATCTTAAACTTTATAAAATCCCTTGAGGCAATTATATATGTTTAATATTATACAAAAAAAATCCTTATACAAGACATTTATAAAATATAAATAACAAAAAAATGAAAAAATCTTTAAAAAGTTAGAAAAAATCCAAAAAAATCTTGTAAATTTATTAATGATAATTTTAACATTTTGATAACATATTTTAAAAATTTTTATTAACATGTAAAATCACTCTCAAATAAAAATAATTTTTATATTGATATTATTTTTCAATTAGTTGAAGATTATGAAAAGTTTTAAATATGATGAGAGATAATTTAAAAATTACATAAGGGTGTGTTAGTCCTTTTAGTTTCTAAAATTGAGAAATGAGAATTTTTAGGTATAGTTTTAAAAAGTGACTGATTTAGGTATTTTCAACTTTTAGAAGAATTTTTTAAATATTTTTTCTTTTTAAAATACCAATTATATATGTAAATAAAATATGAAGAATATGGGGAAGTAAACGACAAAAAGATAAGTAATTAATGAACCAAAAAATTATCATGGGTTCGAGTTGATATCTTACCAACACGACCTCTGTCCTCGTTGTTTTGGATGGAGGGATGAGGGTCATCCATCTCCAAAATTTTTGGTTTTTTTTCCTATCACTTCCTTTCTTCTCATCTCTCTTTTGTAAACTCGTGTCTGTTTTAATTTTTAATTAGAATAGATATGCCCACAAGTTTCTCAAGAAAAAAAATGTAATTAATGAACCTATTCTTATCAATATTTTAAAGTTATTTTTAATGTTATTTATTATTTTATTATTAGATTATTTATTATTTCTTAAAATAATGATTGATTGTTATGATGATAATAATAATACTTTAATAAACTATTATTAATTAGCATTAATTTTCATACTATCAATATTTAATAGTATTATTAATTTGATTATTATAAGTGATGGATTAGAATTTATAATAATTATTCTATTAGCATCATCATCTTCATTAGAGGTATTCATTTTATATAAACCATTGAGAGAAAAAAGTGATATAAGTCCTAATCCTTGTTTCAAATGGATCCACTTTTGATAATCTTATCCTCTGTTTATTCATTTTGGATGGCCATATTGAAATTGATGGCTATCCATACATAAAAAAATAAATTTTTATTTGGTTGTTTCTTCTGTTTTTCTCTTTTGAAAATTTAAAAATAATTTTTTTATTGTTTGATTTATATATGACAAATTGAAGATAAATGGTGGGGGAAAAGATGAATAATAATATATGATTTTCTAAATGACAACTATACCGATTTATAAATTGTTTGTGTTTTGAAATAAGGTGAGAGATGTGTGTTATATGACAGATGTAACATTTTTTGGATGTATGTAAAAATATTAGGTGAGATAAATTTTTTAAAACGATACAGAAGAATATTTTTATCTATTAGTATAAATAAGTCTTAATAAATAATTTCATCACCCTCTAAAATAGTTACTGGATTTGTTCGTAATTTATTTTGATATAACTATTGCAGTTTATTCTCTAAAAAAAAATTATTTTTTTTTTCTTTATTTTTCTCTATTCCCCTTATTCTCCCGCTATGCCTCACCCACGTAGAGGGTTTGAATGTAATAAGAATATATTCTAAAGTACCACTACATAATACTGGGTTCTAGATAAATTAGAAAATGCAACATACAAGATATATTCGATATATATATATATTTATATAAAAGTTACATATTCCTGAAGTTATCTTTATTTATTAGTAAAAAAAAAAAAAATGATGTAATTGTGTAGAACGACAAGTGAGGGAAGCTTGTCGTGGATGACCCATCAAGATCATCAGACCCTAGCCCTTCAGATGGTTCCCTTTTTGACAATGATACACTCAGTGCAATTCACAGTCTACAACGCAATATATCCATGTTTTTATTTTTTATTTTTAATCTTATATCTCATAGATATAATATATACTCAAATAATAAAATGAATTGAATTATATCATTTACAAAAATTATAAAAAAAAATTATGTTTCAACAAGATATATAATTTGTTACAGTGAATAGAAGTTTTTTTTTATTTTTATTTTATAAAGATAAATGGTAGGCATCGCTTAATTAAATAAGAGAGCCCAAAAGAAAAATTAAAACAAACTTGTCATTTACAACCCCTGCTCTAGGGGACCCTGCACAATACATACCCCAATCTTTGACTGCACACACCACCGAATCCCAATTGTTTTCCATGTACGGGATAGATCCCCAAAATTACGCATGATTTCGGATTATCCATATAGCCCACGTTACCGCTAGGATGAAAGAAAGATAAAACTTGGCTTCAATGCTATGATCACCCCTCCTCCGCAAAGTCACATTCCCTATTGTCTCATCTTCACCCAGCACGATTCGTCCGTTTGGTGTGATCACCTGGACCGTAAACAATTTATTTTGCGTGAGAAGCCATATAAATACACGGATTTTCAATGAGACTTTGGGTGACCAAGTAGAGCTAACAAGGTACATGTAACTACATTTAATACATTAAAAAAAATTTAAGTTTTTCATCGTTGTATTTTTAAAATAAATACAAATATTTGATGCCAACCATTTTATTAAATAATAAATAAATAATAAATACATTTAAGTCCCCAAGGAGAAACCCCTGGGCAACAGTAAGCCAATTAATGATCTATTTTAAAAGTCAAACCGCCGATCTCTCGCTCACCCCCACACGTCGACCTTTTTTCTTTCCCTCTTTTGACGTGTTCACAGTTTCATGACCACGTTGAATTTCACTATCACTGGTTGTCCTCGTCTCCAATTATTTTTTCTCTTTTTCATTCCTTTTTATTGTTTATTTTTCCTCAATATATAAATATATCATTAATGAAACATGTTTTCAAATAGTTTTGTAAAGTAACAGTAGACACCATGCAAGATCTAATGGTGTCGGTTGGCTCCAATTAAATTATTTTTTAAAATAAAAAAGTTTGAATAAGAACTAACTTAAAATTTTAAAATTATCCCTTAGACATTAATGTTCTATAAAAAAATAAAAATTATATGTTTATTATTATGTGTAATAATGTCACAATTCAATTAGAGCTGAACCAGCAATTGAACCTGGTCCATTTTTCAGGTTCAATGAAACATTTGATTTTTTTATTCATCCCTTTATTGTTTTCTTCGAGATATCATTAATCAAACATATTTTCAAAGAATTTTATAAAGTAATAATAGATACCATACAAGAGCTAAAATTGTCGGTTAGCTTCCAATTCAATTACTTTTTAAAATAAAATAAAAAATTCAAATAAGAGCTACCTTGAAATTTAAAATTGCATGTCCATGTTATACAAAAACATAAAAGTACTTTTCTAATTATTTTAAATTTTCATATAATAAAATTCATATACTTTATTATTATGTGTAATAATGTCACAATTCAACTCTAACTAAACCAACGGTCAAATCTAATTTATTATTTATTTTTCTGGTCCAAATGAATCTTTCAATTTTCTTTTTTTTAAAAAAAAAACACTGGTGTCATCCACGTACTGTTTAAAACACAATTCAGGAGGTGGTGCCGCATAAGAACGCATGCACCTCATGAAAAATTCCGTGTCTCTACCATATATATATACACTCAACCACCATATAAAGAGAAGCCAAAGCCATTTCTAACTCAACCCAACAAACATCAAGAGAGTGAGTGTGACAGTTGCATTGAGAAAAAAGAGTGAGAGATGGAGGTGGTGAAGGAGAGCAAGAAAAAACCAACTTCACCATCGACACTCACCTCACTAGGATCAATTTTCATGCATGCAGACTCCACCGACATGTGGTTGATGGCCTTCGGTTTCACCGGCGCCGTCGTCGACGGTCTTGGCATCCCCCTCATGCTCATCGTCACTAGCAAGATCATGAACAACCTCGGTGGCGCCGCTACCTCCGACAACACTTCCCTCTTCACTCAGAATCTCAAAAAGGTCTGCTTTTTTTTAAAAAGGAAAGTTAGATATTACTACCATGATTTCACTTATTGTAATTCTGAACAGAACTCAATCAACTTGTTATATTTGGCGTGCGCGTCCTGGGTCTCGTCCTTCCTAGAGGGCTACTGCTGGACGAGGACTGGCGAGCGACAGGCCTCGCGCATGCGCGCGAGGTACTTAAAAGCGGTCATAAGACAGGACATCAGCTACTTCGACATGCGCGTCACCTCCACAAATGAAGTCATCGACGGCGTCTCGACTGACAGCCTCGCCGTCCAAGACGTCCTCACAGAGAAGGTCCCCCACTTCGTCATGAACGCCTCCACCTTCTTCGGCGCGCACGCCGTCGCGTTCTTCCTCTCATGGCGGCTCGCGCTCGTGGCGCTCCCGTTCTTGGTGGTGCTCATCATCCCCGGTCTGATGTACGGGCGGATCCTGATGGGGCTCGCGCGGAGGATCAGAGAGGAGTACGGTAAGGCTGGGGTGGTGGCGGAGAGGGCGGTGTCGTCGATTCGGACAGTTTACGCCTTCGTCGGGGAGGGCGGGACGATGCGGGAGTTCTCGCGCGCGTTGGAGGGGTCGGTGAAGCTCGGGCTCAAGCAGGGGCTCGTGAAGGGCGTCGCTATAGGCAGCAATGGCATCACTTTCGCGATTTGGTCTTTCATGTGCTGGTACGGGAGCCGCCTCGTCATGAACCACGGCGGGGATGGCGGGACCGTCTTTGCCGTCGGCGCTTCCATCATCGGTGGCGGCTTGTGCGTATCCACCCAATTTTTTAAACTAGTCATCACCACCTCTGTTTTAAACTTTTTTATTCAGATTTTTATAATTGGTGAACAGAGCGTTGGGGGCGGGGTTATCGAACGTGAAGTACTTCTCGGAGGCGGCGGCAGCAGCAGAGCGGGTGATGGAGGTGATAGAGAGGGTCCCCAACATCGACTCAGACGATATGGGAGGGGAGGTGCTGGGAGAGGTGTCGGGCGAGGTGGAATTCAGGTCGGTTGGGTTCGCGTACCCGTCTCGACCGGACGCGTTAGTGTTTGGGGACTTCAATTTCAAAGTCCCGGCGGGGCGGACCGTAGCGTTGGTCGGGGGAAGCGGGTCCGGGAAATCTACGGCGATCGCGCTGCTTGAGCGGTTCTATGATCCATTAAAAGGGGAGATATTGCTGGATGGGGTGGACATAAAGCGGCTTCAGCTGAAGTGGTTGAGGTCCCAAATTGGGCTAGTGAGTCAGGAGCCGGCATTGTTCGCGACCACCATTAAAAATAACATAATGTTTGGCAGAGAAGACGCAACCATGGACGAAGTAGTAGCCGCTGCCAAAGCCGCCAACATCCACGCCTTCGTGTCCCAGCTCCCGGAAGCCTACGACACCGAGGTCGGCGAGTGCGGGGTGAAGATGTCGGGCGGGCAGAAGCAGCGCATCGCGATCGCGCGCGCCGTCGTGAAGCGTCCGAAGCTGCTCCTCCTCGACGAGGCTACGAGCGCGCTCGACGCGGAGTCCGAGCGCGTCGTGCAGGACGCGCTGGATGCCGCATCCGTCGGGCGGACCACCATCGTCGTCGCGCACAGGCTCTCCACCGTCCGCGGGGCCGACGCGATCGCGGTGTTGCAGTCCGGCCGCGTTGCGGAGTGCGGGACCCATGACGAGCTCGTGCGAGGCGACCGCGACGGGGTCTACGCGGCGCTCGTGCGCCTTCAGCGCGTCGACGAGGTCCCGTCGCTCGCTACCACTGCCGCGTCGCACGACAGCTCCGAAAACTCGTCGTTCCGCTCATCGGCGTGTAACGATGAATGCGAGGCATCACCGGAAGAGCTAGCAGTGCCAAAGTTCAGGAGGCTTTTGATGATGAACCGGCCCGAGTGGAGGGAGGGAGCGATAGGGTGCGCGTGCGCGTTGGTTTTCGGGGCGATACAGCCGTTGTACGCGTACGCGTTGGGGGGGATGATCGCGGTGTATTTTATAGAGGACCATGAAGAGATGAAGAGGAAGACGAGGACGTACTGTTTGGTGTTCGTCGGGCTCGCTTTGCTTTCGATGGGGGTGAACGTTGGACAGCATTATAGCTTCGCCGCCATGGGAGAGAGGCTCACGAGGAGGGTGAGAGAGAGAATGCTTTCGAACATATTGATGTTTGAGGTCGGGTGGTTTGATCAGGATGACAATTCGACGGGGGCTGTCTGCTCCCGCCTCGTCAAGGATGCTAATGTGGTAAGTATTTTTTTTTATGCTCTTGGTGATACTAGTAGTGGTATTTCCATTTCTTGGGAAGTTGAGAACAAATGTAGGATTCCAAAGTAATTTGGTTATGAGAAAACTTAATTAGAAAACACACTTAGGTTGTGTCTGGATGTGCGGTAGACATGCTGGGATTCTTAAAACTGGCATTTTAAACTTAACTTTTGAATAACGTTTGTTTTGTTAATTTTTCGATCACTGGGTTTTTAGTCTAAAAAAACAAAATGAGGGATTGAAAAGCCAATTGGTGAAATATGTTAAGATTCGTAAAGCCTGCCTAAACACATATTTGAACATGGCTTTATTTGCCGTGTATATAATATTATTTTTCAATTGATATTGAAGGTTTGATTCAATTTAATTAGTGAATAAAATGGAAAATAAGAATATTAAATTTTAAGTGATTATTAATTTATACGAAGGTGGTTTCTGTTTGTTATTTTTTATATGATCCAAGTTGATAGATTTTGGAGTCCTTTTTCAAATTAAGTTCTCCTTTCCGAAGTATGTTTAGCAGGTTTTTATATATTATTTTTGATAGGATTAGCTATGAAAGTTATGATAATAGCTTTGTGAGTAACTGAGCCCCACAAATTCTTTAATAATTCATGATAGCAAATCAGTTTTCTAATGCCATTATTTAATGAGATTCACAGTTTCAAACATTGACATCTGCTTATAGCAAGTGAAAATGGATGACCCACCATCTGGACTTCTAACATCTACCTTGAAGTCTGAATAAATAAAAAATTATATATATATATATATATATATAATCTTGGGAGAGTCATTAAAGGCTTGGGAGACGTGACAAATCCTCGTCTTTATAGATCCCAAAAACAGGTAGAGATACACTTGGTATGTGGAGTTCAGTGCGCATTGGGAAAGACATGCCTGCGCATGCTCGTACTGCCTTTGTCTACCACTTCACTTTCCCTCCTGTATCATCTCCTTCAATTAACATCCTTTTTAGGTCCACCATGTTCAATAACGTGCATTTTGTTTTCTTAAAAAAGCTAAACCCAATCTCTCAATACAGTACTCAAATCATTTCAGTACTCATAACATGGGCATGCTTGTTACAATTTTAATTTATAAACTAGAATTTATAGAATTTTAGATTTTAATTTTTCAGATAAACAATTGACTTTTTTGTTGTGTTAAAAAAGGAAAAATAAACAGCAATTGATGCTTGTTAGAATAAATTGTAGAACAGTTTTTTGTTATGTAATTATTAAAAATATTCAATTTAAACTATAGGAGATGAAGAGTTTGAAATAAGATAAAAAGACATTTGTCATTAGTAAAAAATTCAAAAACATTAATGTCCAGAATAAAAATTACGTTATAATCTCTAGATCATTTTCACCCAATGTTCATATTCTTACTTTTTAAAAAAAAAATTTATCTTAAATAAATTATAATAAATTTACTTTAAATAAATTATAATAAATTTAAAAAATATGCAACAACAACTTAATTTAATGTAAAAGTTATAATCTCCAGTTTTGACAAGATAGGCTGTCCCTTACATTGTAGGTGCGATCCTTGGTGGGGGACCGGATGGCGCTGGTGGTGCAGACGTTGTCGGCGGTGGTGATCGCGTGCGCGATGGGTCTGGCGCTGGCGTGGAGACTCGCGGTGGTCATGGTGGCGGTGCAGCCACTGATCATCCTTTGCTTCTACTCGCGGCGCGTGCTCCTGAAGGCGATGTCCGCCAAGGCCATGAAGTCCCAATCCGAGAGCAGCAAAATCGCAGCCGAGGCCGTCTCCAACCTCCGCACCGTCACCGCCTTCTCAGCTCAGGACCGCATCCTCCGCCTCTTCGACGAGGCCCAACAAGCCCCCAAACGCGAGTCCGCGCGCCAGTCATGGTTCGCCGGTCTCGGCCTCGGCACCACCCAGAGCCTCATGTCATGCTCATGGGCCCTCGACTTCTGGTACGGCGGCCGCCTAGTCTCTCAGGTAAATCTGTCAACAAAGGGAATACGGATTGGATAATTATATGAAATATTCAAAAAGTAAATATAATATATCTGATATATAAAATATGTAAAAAATTTAATAATTATTTAAAATAAAACATAAAATTATAAAAATTATAAGAAATTTTAAAGTGTAATGAATAAAAAAAAAATTTCATACTAATTTTAAATATATAAATATATTGATAAATAATAATATAAAAAAATTTCAAATATTTTCGATACTGATTTTCTGATATCCAATAATTTTTTAAATTTTCATATATGGATTGGGAATTTCTTTTTTTTTTTCTGGATAATTGACACACTCTCTCTCAGGGCCATATCACCGCCAAGGCCCTGTTCCAAACGTTCATGATACTGGTCAGCACCGGCCGAGTTATCGCTGACGCGGGGAGCATGACTTCCGACCTCGCCAAGGGCGCCGATGCCGTCGCGTCGGTGTTCGCGGTGCTCGACAGGGTCACGCGCGTCGACCCGGACGACCCGGACGGTCTCCGCGTTGATCGGCTCGATGGGCGCGTGGAATTCCGCGACGTGCACTTCGCGTACCCCGCGCGCCCCGACGTCGCGATCTTACGAGGTTTGAATCTGTCGGCGGAGGCGGGAAAGTCGACCGCGCTGGTCGGGCGGAGCGGGTCGGGGAAATCCACGGTGATCGCGCTGATCGAGCGTTTCTACGACCCAGTGAAGGGGGTGGTGAGGATCGACGGGCGGGACGTGCGGTCGTATCACCTCCGCACACTGAGGAGGCGCATCGCACTCGTCGGGCAGGAGCCCCCGCTGTTCGCAGGGACAGTGAGGGAGAACATCGCATACGGGTGCGGGGGGGAGGCGAGCGAGGCGGAGGTCATGGAGGCCGCGCGCGCAGCTAACGCGCACGAGTTCGTGGCGTGTTTGAGAGAGGGGTACGAGACGCGGTGTGGGGAGAGGGGAGCGCAGCTTTCAGGGGGGCAGAAGCAAAGGATTGCGATCGCGAGGGCGATACTGAAGGATCCGGCAATACTGCTTTTGGACGAAGCAACGAGCGCGCTCGATGGACAGTCAGAGAGGCTCGTGCAGGAGGCGCTCGAGAGGGTGATGGTCGGGCGGACAAGCGTGGTCGTCGCACATAGGCTTAACACAATACAGAATTGTGATGCGATTGCGGTGCTCGACAAGGGGAGGGTCGTCGAGAAGGGGACGCATGCATCGCTGCTTGCGAAGGGGCAATCCAGGGTGTACTTTTCACTTGTCAGACTTCAACAATCTGATCACTGAAAGGTTTTTGTTTGCCTTTTAGGACTGCTGCTGATGAATGTCATAACTGTAACCATAATAGCATTTTATAAGTTTATTATGTAAGTATGCCTACCTCATTTACGCAGTGTATTGTTTAGAATTGGTTTAATGCAGCAATTTCAGATTGGTCTAGTGAGGTAACAACACTGCATGAGACTTTTATAATAACTAACAACAAAAAACTGAGATATGTTGGATGATATCATTTGGTTATAGGTAGTGTTTGGCAATAGGTTTGAAAAGCAACTTTCACTTAAAAGCAGATTATGAAAATAGGAAACCGTTGGGGGCTTTGAAACTGAGTTTGGATTAAGTATGATTTCTGCAATAACAAAATTGTTAAAAGCTGTCTAAACTGAAGTGGGGTGCTGACGGATGTGGACCATTCAAAATGATAATAATTTGAACATGCTAAGCTGTATGGTTCACTTTTTCCCCCTCACAAAAAGAACGCTAAGCATGATCAATCCAAAAGAAACTTATTCGAAATAGTTGTTCATCAGTTGCGAAAAAATAGGCTTTTTGTGTACATGCTTTGGATACATTGGAATATCTCTCAGAACAGGGAAAATAATATGTACAACCATGCCAACTATGGAACATCATTTCTCCAAAAGGAAGTTCTGTTGGTTGTGCAAGCAGTACTGGATCACTCAATATTGGTGCCCTATGAAACCTCATTTTCATCAACAGATATTAGCATGAAAGTGAAAGTGTCTAAAGCAGCAAAAGATGCATCAGAGATAACAGTCACACTGAATGTGACACGTGAGGCAATGCGAGAGGGGATTGCGAAAAATTTGAAGAATCACTACTTGCATCATCATACAGATGGTGGGAAAAGAAAGGTTTGCTTGGAAGATCACATCTTTAGGAAAAGAAAAGCGACTGCAGTCATAATCGCAGCAGCGTGTTCCGCTTCATCCATTTGATTCTCAACTTTAGCAAGTGTTTTGACTAGACAAGAAGAATCACTTTCCCTGGATGGGCACCCACTGCAAATTGTGAAAGTATCTCAACCTGTAGTAGAGTCCATATCTATCATATTCTGGTCTGCAAATAGATTCTCAGCTGTTGGATTTGATTCATCCAAAAAGTTGGATGTTGTAATGTTGTCCATGTAGGCTGCATATCTGAGATGGAATAGATCAAGTGCTCATAATTAATGAAGCAAAATATTCCCCCTGTTATTATAATAACACAATGTTTCACATGGAGTGCTAATTGGATATGACAAGACCAAACAATGAATTTGATGACTGCATAAAAGTTTCCCGTTGCAACCAACTTATACGTCAACTGCTCTAACATATGTTCCTTAGTTGAATAAAGCAGCTTGTATTTAATGAAAGCTGATATTACAAAGAAAAGCCATGTTAGAAACAGGTCTATTGGCAAACCAAATGGATAATTAGAAGTAAACAATACACAAGAATAGACCCACCAAAATAACATAAGCAAGCATATGTTCTTATTTACTCCATCAACTTATGGAACTGGAAAGAAACTTCCGGTATATATACAAGGAAAAATAGCATGTCTGACAGTCTGAGTACATGGTAATAACTAGCATGCTGTTCTAGATCTTATTATAATTTATGCGAACACATTCTCTGTAACGAAGTGATCTAATAAAATGGGCAGCACTTTGAACACCTACTTCATAAGTGGTGCAATGCAAGAGCTTAACCTATGCTGCTCTGGAAGAGTATTCCACCATTTGACAAAGGTGGAATCCTTCAATAACACATCTCTACAAAACTCCGAGTCCATTAACCAACCTGCTGCTTCATTTTCCAATTCCAATACGATTCCACGTACCTCTTCAAAGTGATTGCTTTCACTAGTCTTGATGCAAAGCTCCTCAACGAAGGCCCAGAAACATGATTGCAAACTAGATCTTCTTGGGAATACCTGAATCTGCTGCTTCTTCCTTTGGGAATGCTCGAACCACCTCTGCATGTATTTGTAGCGCTGTGGCCTTCCTTTGATCATATAAGGCCCCGAGTCATCATTCTTGGCACGATTGTAGAAGTTCGCAATATCCAAGGGCTCAACTAAGCACCTATATGTATTGCCCAAATTCACCCAATTTGGCCTTGCTTCAAAGTCCTCAGGGAGTTCATTCCTCCTCAACATCTCCTTGATCTCATCCCAATGTCCTGCCAATTCAGCTCTCTTAATATTTGCTTTGAAGTCCACCTCGTTCTTTTGAAGTTTGAAGGCGTCGTAGTAGCCAACCTCGTGTATCCTACACGACTCACGGTATTTTTTCAGATAATTTAACATTTCTTCGATATTCTTGTAGTCTCCATCTATCTTTGACTGGTTATTCTGTTTTTTCTTCTCCCACTCCCCCGCAGCAGAGAGACGCAGTCTAGCATCTGTACTCTGAATTGCCAGAAGAAAAGTGATTAGTCTAGCACACATGAGATGCCAAAAAAGTTGAAATTCCAAAATTAATTTTTGAGGCAATCTATCTTAGATTTATGCCCACCACCAAATTAAATACGAGCATTTCCTCTAACTTTGGTGTTCCATTACATGACAATTGAGGTCCCAAGATTTAAATTTTATGAAATATAAACAGTTGCTAATAGTAAGAACATTAAGAAAGCATCCTCCCATTACATAACTAAAATGACAAAGGTAAGGCATATATATAACCATCTCATACTATTGATAGATAACAGATAACAATTTGGGAATGATTTTTTCATTTATCATCAAGTGAGATTGAAGGAGCTTACAAGTCCAAGATCATCAAGGACCATGGAGGCTGAAGTCATCTCTCTTCTGTTTCCATAAACGTCTTCCAAATGGTCCAAATGTATGAATTCCAAGATTTCCTGGACCTCTGATTCATAGGACATATGCTCCACCACTGATTTGAATGCTACATTACTTACTTCCTCTCCAGAGCTCAATTGTAGACTATAAAAAAGCAGTTGTAAGATAGCATTCGCGTTCTTAACAGATAGTACCCTTCCATTGCCCGCTAAAAACGCATATGATCCAAAAGGTCTGAAGGGACTAAACTTTATGAATGCAGGCAACGCTTCCAACAACATGTTAGTGCATTCCATGTATAGGCATGCATCATGACTAGCAACAGATGACGCGTTCCTCAACACCGTGATATAGAAACTGGAGACAAGTTGAGTAATCTCAATGGAGGGATATCCCATGATTGTGGCACGCTGAAACAACAAATGCAACATGGTGTGGAAGTTTTCCTTAATGGATGGAAGGGGAGCCAGCAAGACACGTGGAACCAGGTCACGTTTCGTGACAAAATGCAAGAAGCAGCGAGACCAGTTTTCTCGCCGGATGGCATGATTGAAGATACTGTCTCCAACAAGAGGTGAACCAAAAGTAACACAGGAAGTTATGCTCTGGCGAGGTTGTTCGAGCAACCATATTGTGGCGAGGACTGATATGGGGCCACCTGAGGAGTGCCCTGTGAACACTATATGCTTTCTGTCTGCTATAGCCTTTTTCACCTAGTAGAGAAGAAAGGAGTTCAACCCATCAAAATAAATATATATACATTCCATGACAGCAAAAAACTTGATAAAAATTCATAAGAACAAACTCATGTTTTCTGCTACAAATGCCTGAGGCTACCAGTGGAGGATTTCCATAGTTGATTGGTTACCAACAACCATAGTCACAAAATTCTATGGTTGGAAAAGTTCGGTGATTAAATATCTCCCTTACCCATTGGCCAAACAAACATCTGTTCTCTGTACTGTGAGTTTAATATCTTCATAATCAGGGTACGTTGGATAATTTATCATCATCTTCATAATTTAAAAAGCTAGCAATAATTTCATTACCACTTTTGCACCAGATATATAAATTTTTCTGTGTGTATTTTTCATATTAATGATTATATTACATCTTGAATAGAGTTTACCTATAATTATACTGTACATATCCTGTATCATTTATGAATGTATGTTCACTATACAGAACAGAACTTTTGCAAAAAAATTTGTCATAGTTGAACTTTGTGACAATGCCAACTAACATTTGTCACTATTTAATTTCTTAACCCATAGTTCCGACCTAGAAAAATAACATTATCTATATATATATATATATATATATATCAAAATGCAGGTGTAAAACATGCATGTCTTCCTTGTGGTTGAACTTCAACACAGGGTGAAATACACTGAGATACATAAAAAGCAATGTATGACATTTGAAATTGGCATTATATACAAATTCCAAAATAAATAAATAAATAAAACCAAGCTTCATTGAACACAAGTTTCAGAACAACCCGTTTTCAAGGTTTAACCAATTTAAAAATAAAAAAAGTTACACTCAGTCAATTTTACAGTCCAAAATGCAAACCACAAATTTCTTTTAGATATATATTTTTATAAAATGTGAAATGCATACTTTAATAAATTGAATGAAATTATTCATAGAAAATGTGAACAATTTCTATCGAGGTATATGCCTCAATAAAATGAGTATATGGGGCTCACGATTAGGCCTGTCAACGGGTCGACCCGTGACAAGACCCAACGGGTCCGGGGAAATGTAGACCCAGACCCGGACCCGTCGGACCCGGTCCGACCCGACCCGTATGGTTGGTGAAAAAAAAGAAGAGCTCATGTATTTGTTTGTCTTATCATTCTATTTGAAATTTTTTATAATAAAACATTATTATTAATGAGATTATGTTTGAATATAATTTTATACAATTCAAAACAATAATCACTAACATAAAAAACATATTAACCTAAATAATAAACATAACTAATTATACAGACATTCAAAACAATATTAACCTAAACAACATTCAAAACAATAGACACTAACATATTAACCTAAATAATAAACATAAATCATGCAACAAACTAATTAATTATACAAATTCAAAAACTAATAAGTTAATTGTCCAAAACAAACCGACGACAATACATTACTAAGTTTATTACATATTAAACAATCAAGTTCTCGCAAGTTGCAACATCAACACAACGGAAAAAATGTTATGATTATGATTTATGAGCTTGTTATGATTATGATTTATGAACTTTTGAATACAAAAATAAATTAAATAAGAAATAAAATTATATATCAACTAATACTAATAATCTTATAATATATGAACATATTTTAATAAAACAATCAAAACAATCGGGTCTCGGGTCCAACGGGTCGGGGCTGGGTGGACCCGGACCCGACCCGTTTGTTTGTTTGTTCGGGTCCGCCGGGTCGGGTCCAAATCGGGTCGGGTATATTACATGTGTAATCGGGTCCGGGTCGGGTCGGGTCCGGGTCTGGACCCGACCCGTTGACAGGCCTAATCGAGGACAATAAAAATGGCTGTGTAACAGAGCTCAAAAAAAAAAAAAAAGCCACCAAAAATCCAACATTTAAAGCAAAGTTTCTGAACTAACAAAGACGAATTGAAGAACAGATTCGAAACAACACCTCATGTTCGAGCGAAGAATCGTTAAGGATCCGCTTGAACCGACTCTGGAAGGCCCCATAAACCGAAGCGGTCACGTCGCTTCCCACGCCTCTGAGTGAAGGAAAGATGGAGGAGTCGATCTCGACTTCCCCGAACAGGGAACCGCCTTCTTCGCCGGAGAACCACCCATCGTCGTCGGAATTCGGTCCGGAAGAGCCGGCGAAGGCGAAGATTGCGAGGGAAGGATCGAAGGCCCCGTCGAGGACGAAAGGAGGGGATGAGTGGGCTCTGATTGAGAGTGAGCAGGTGTGCTTCACCGCGTCCGAACTCAAGTTGAGGTTCTCCATCTCCATTGTTTATTTGTTTTTCTTTCGTTTCGCTTTCTTTCCTTATTGTTATTTATTTTTGGGGAAATTATCATTTTTAGCCCCGGAAAAATGAATATTTACAAAAATAGCCCCCCCACCCGAATATTTGCAAAAACTAGCCCCGTTGGCATTTTACACTGGAGACGGATTATATATAATCCGTCTCCAGTGTTCCATTCAAAAAAAAACAAACCAAACCAATCATCCAAAAAACAACTGGAGACGGCATATATATATGCCGTCTCCTGGAGACGGTATATATATATGCCGTCTCCTGGAGACGGTATATATATATACCGTCTCCAGGGACGGCATATATATATGCCGTCCCCGCAGCCAAGCCCTAAAAAACCCTTTTTTTCACCTCTTTTCTCCCTCTTTCACCCACCCACCCGTTGCCAACCCCGAAAAATCATCAAAAACAAGTTTGAATCCGAAGGTAAACATCAAAACCCTAAATGTTCTTGAATTTTATTATTTATTTGTCAATTGTTTTGATTTTTTTGAATAAATTTTTTTGAATAAATTAGGGTTTTTAAAAAAAATCCTAAATGTTGAATGTTGAATTTATTTATTATTGGAATGTTGATTGTATGATGTTTTGTTAAGTGAAATGCGAATTTTTTTAGGGTTTTGGTTATTTTAAAATGTTTTATTTGTCAAAATAAACTTTTAAATCTTAAAAAAATTTGTAATTTTTTTTAAAAATTGTATGGCCTTAGGAAATAATTCAATGGCCTCTTAGTAAACATTTTTAAAAAATTAAAGGCTATTTTTAGGAAATATGCTTTGTATGTGTTGCATGAATGTTTTTTGTGTTTAATGTGTATGTGTTGGATGGATTTTATTATTATGAATTTAGAAATATATTTACTAAGTTGAATAATTTATGGTTTAGATGGTAAAGAAATCCGATGTCCCGTTAATGTACTCTTTTAACGGGAGGATTGTTCGAAGCGAAGGTAGTTCATTTTATGAAGGAGGTACCATGAAAACCACCATCATAAATAAGAAGATCTCTTATGTCGATTTACTCCAAATGATGTACCATATGACGGAGACCGATCCAAGTCTTTACAAATTGTCCATGACTGCTGTGCATCCAACTCACGACGGAAAGTGTATGGGTGCCCCTCTCGAAGATGATATGGGGGTGAAAGTTATGATAATGATGTACCCAAAGCACGCGCATATCATTCAAATATGGTTAGAGAAGGAAGAGATCATACAAAGAGGCCGTGGCGCGATGAATTATGATCCAGAAGATTCATATCCTTCCATTGTTCGTGAACCATATCAACCTTCATCGTCGTCGTTTGTTCCGTGCACCCAAGAGAATATGATTGAAGCAACACCGACCAATGCCTATGGAGTGTGAATATACCACATTTGTAAGTATTGTGAATTTATAGGATGTTTTTGGTGGGTGTATTCATATATGTAAGTATATTGTGTTTGCATTTATAGGTCCCCATTTCATGACATGGGTTGGGACGATATTCGTGAAGGAATTGAAGTGAACAATGAAGGAGAAGAAGATCAAGAAGGGGGAGAAGAAGAAGATCAAGATTGGGGAGAAGAAGAAGAGGATGATTATGAAGAAGGCTCCGAAGAAGAAGAAGAAGCAGAGGAACCTGATAGTGAGGAGGACCATGATGTGAGGAGAACTGCCATCAGTGAATATGGTGTTCCTCAAATGTTTCCTACACGTGAGCTTATGGAGCAGGCGGTGGCTGAAAATGTCCATCCATGCATTTATGAAATCGGATCTTCTTCGTGTAATGAACTTGAGGTTGGTCAGCTTTTCGCGAATAAGAAGTCACTCATTAATGCTGTCCGAACCTGGAGCATAAAGAAATGCGCACAATGTCATGTGGTGAAATCAAATGCAGAAAAATACGCCGTTAAGTGCATAAATGATGAATGTAATTGGAGATTATATGCGAGGAGGGTCAGTGGTTCAGAAATGTTCAAGATTTCCACTCTGAGAGTTCCTCATACATGCTCCGATCCTCTTCTCAGTTCAAATCACAGACAATTTAGTTCTGATTATATCTCACAGCTGATTATGCCAACGATTCGTCATAATTTGAGAATCAGTGCTACTGAGATAATGGACAGGATACGTGCTGATCATCACTACACAATTTCATACTCAAAAGCAAACCGTGCCAAATGGAAGGCTATGGAGAGGATATTTGGAAATTGGGAGGAATCATATGCTGAGTTGCCTCTATATGTTGATGCCTTGAGGAGGTCTAATCCAGGAACAACTGTGTTCTTCGAAGGCCCTGTCATACAAGAGAATAACATGGGCAGACCGATCCGACAGTTTGAACGTGTTTTTTGGGCATTCGGTCCAGCCTTAGAGGCTTTCAAACATTGTCGTCCATTGGTTTGCATCGATGGAACACATCTGTATGGAAAGTATAAAGGAACTCTCCTGATAGCCACTGCTTGCGATGCAGAAAATGGTTTGCTTCCGATAGCCTTTGCTATAGTTGAGTCTGAGAACAGAAGCAGTTGGACCTTCTTCCTTTGGAACTTGTACATTTCTGTTGGTGGTATAAACAATTTGTGTGTCATATCTGATCGGCACTTGGGCATCATAGCAGGCATGAAGGATATTGAGGAATCAAGCAATGTAACATGGCACCATCGTTTCTGTATGAGACACATGATAGACAACTTCAAAAAACATGTAAAATCAAAGGAGTTGAGTGACCAGGTGTGGAGGGCTGCCACCTTGAAATGTCCAAATCAATTTGCTGATGAAATGCGAAAGATTCTTACTGCCTCCTCACAAGCTCGCACATGGCTTGATCAAGTCCCTCCACAAACATGGGCCCTTTGTTATGACGATGGCCGTCGTCATGGCACGATGACCACCAATAGAGCTGAAAGCATGAACAGTGTCTTGAAAGGTGTAAGAGGGTTGCCAATCACTGCCATATTACAACAAACATTCATACGAGTGTCAGAGTATTTTTATACAAGGCGTGAATCGGCCGAGAGCATGTCAGGTGAACATGTGCCATCTATGCAGCAACATTTGGAGAGAACTGCACATGATGCAAGGGCGATGTTAGTAAGAAGGCTTGATAGATCAGAATTCAATGTCCAAGACAAGAATGCGGTTATGTACATTGTTTTCCTATATCCTGACAATGCAGAATGTCAATGTCATGTTCCGAAGTTGTTTCACTATCCATGTGCACATGTCATAGCGGCCTGTGGGTATGCTCGTATTAGTCCTGGGAGATATGTGTCACATTGGCTTTCCTCAGAGTCATATAGACACACTTATGAACCCCGATTCCACTCCGTTGATGATAAAAGTCGTTGGCCGATTCCTACGGAAAACGATCCCATCTTCATCCCACCAAATGTTAGGAGACAAGCGGGGCGCCCTGTATCAACTCGTCGACGTATGCATATGGACTCCAGGGATCCAAGTCTGAGATATACATGTTCAATATGTCATGAGAAAGGCCATAGAAAAAATAAATGTCCACGTAGAATACAAATGCTGGTAATTGATGTTAAATATGATTGTGATATGATTTTTTGTGTTCAATTGTTTGAGTAGATATTAACTTGTGTTCAAATTACAGGTGATGGACATCCGTGAGTGGCATGGACCCGTCGTGGATGATTTGCTGTATTTTCAGGGATCTCATAGGTCTCATCATGGATTCCAGGGCAAGGTATGACAGATGCTGTGTTTTTCTCTAATGTTATTCTTCATATATGATTTTTTTCTTACTTCAATATATAATTTCCTTAAACAGACCGACTCCTCCAAGTTTACTATCCACATGGTGGCATTGCGGCACTGGGTCATGGATCCACGCATCGAGCCATACGTGAGGGCATCAGGATTGTATTATTTGACAGAGATGGGGTATACCAGATCAGATCATCGACTTCTACAAGCACTGACTGAGAGATGGAGACCAGAGACCAACACATTTCATCTGCGACAGGGCGAGATGACAATTACACTTCAGGACGTTGCTATTCTGACTGGACTACCCATTGATGGCAAGCCCGTGACTGGTATCACAGACCACGATGATTGGGCCAGCGTCTGTGAGGAGCTGTTAGGTGTTGGCCCCCCTGCAGATAAGATCAAGGGTGGAAGAATTTTTCTGTCATGGCTTAAAGAAACCTTCAGCATCGTACCAGATGTTGAATTGGACGACGATATCCTTGGGCAGTATGCACGTGCATACATCTTATTTGTGCTTGGATCAACAATCTTCGCCGATGGCACAGGAAATAAGATACATGCGTGCTACCTTCTTTATTCAGAGATTTTGAGGATGCTGGTCGATATTCATGGGGTGCAGCTGCGTTGGCCCACTTATATAGAGCATTGTACAGAGGTAGTGTGCTTGGAGAGAGGATGTCGGCAGGATCTCATGGTTTTTATTCTTTGCTACAGGTAATATGCAAACCTCAATTTTCATCCATACATACTAAATTTGTTTTTTTTCTTGTGTTACTAAAGATTTTGTTCCAATGCAGCTATGGTCGTGGGAGAGATTACATGTGGGACGACCGTCATTGCATGATCCGGATTTTATTCTTGGAGATCGACCTTTGGGAGCAAGGTAATGTCAATATTTTCATCTTCTTTTGTCAATTCATAGAAGATCATATATCATTAAATTCGAAATTTCAGGTGGAATGTGACTCAGAGGTTTGATGAAAATTCGCGTGTTCTGATATACTATAGAGCACAACTGGACTATCAGCTTCAGTCGCAGGTGACTATACAATTAGCCATATATTTGACAAATGATATATTCTACGTTAATTGTCATACTAATTATATATTTGGTTTTTGGTAGGTTATATGGCAGCCTTATGCTGGGACATATGAGACACTACCACCTGCATGTTTGGATCATATGGAGTTGTGGACGGCTAGGGTCCCACTCATTTGCTTTGATATTGTGGAGATGCACGTGCCGGATCGAGTCGCACGTCAATTTGGATGGCATCAGGACATTCCATCTGATGTAGAGGCCATCGACCGGGTAAACCGACGAGGTAGACAGGATGTGAATTGGTGTGTTTTTCACGAGTCTTATATCGAGCGTTGGGACCAACGATTGGATCACATCCACCAATTTCCTGATACCCGGAGTTCGAGGAGATATATGGAGTGGTACTGGGAGAGAACAGTCAGACATATCACACCTCCACCACCCCCACAGTACCATCCAGGCTATGTCGCACCAAATTCGGTAAGAATTTTAAACGCGTGTTACATTTGTAGATAGTGATAAATGATTTTATAACAACTTATTATATTGAAACTTTTGTTAACAGGGGGGAGTTACACAGAACATCACCGAGGTGCTTGCAAGGGGGTTGGTCTTATACCCCAACTGCGGTGAGTGGGATCGTATAGTTGCGGTGGCACGGGACTATGCAGATGCGATGATGGGAGACATGGGACAACCTTCGAGTACTCCCAGTGCATCTACAGATGCTGATGATTCTCAGGATGTGGTAGATGATAGTTTCGCTCACACGGAATTCACCATTGACGAGTTCTTCAATGATGTACGACTGGATGCAGAGATCGATGAGCAACCACAACAACCAGCCCCAGCTCCTGATCAGGCTCCACAGATGACACTCCAGACATATACTCGTGGACCACGCAGGGTTTGGTGTACTTCTTCTACTACTGCCAGTCGGGGATCGGGCGAACAATTTACCACTCCACCACAATCAGGTGTGCCACCATCCACAGCAACTGACGTACCCTCTTCATCAGCACCTCCTGCTCCGAGAAAAGCCAAAAAGAAAGGACTTCTGAGAATATTTGGATGATTGTATTTCTGTTGCATGTAAAACACTTTTATTTCTGCATTTTCATTTCTGTGTATTGATTTCTGAGAAAGGACTTCTGAGAATATTTTCATTTCATTTCTGTTGGATGACTGTAATTCATGCATTTTCATTTCTGTGTATTGTATTTGTGTATTTTCATTGGTGTTTAGAAACAGGAGTCAAGTGATTACAATGGATTTATGTAAATATCAATGCATTCTTATTATATGTTCAAGCAGGAATTTTTATACAGGTGAGATAGCCAAAGTTGTATACAACTCAAAAAAAAAAAAAGGGCCTGAAGACGGATTGTATATAATCCGTCTTCTGGAGACGGATTATATACAATCCGTCTCCAGGAGACGGGTTATATATAACCCGTCTTCAGGAGACGGGTTATATATAACCCGTCTCCAGTGTAAATCCATACCATTTACACTGGAGACGGATTACACTGGAGACGGATTATATATAATCCGTCTCCAGTGTAAAATACCTGCGGGGCTAGTTTTTGCAAATATTCGGGTGGGGGGGCTATTTTTGTAAATATTCATTTTTCCGGGGCTAAAAATGATAATTTCCCTATTTATTTCTGGGGAAATTAATTCTGGGTCCTTACGTGAACCCCTAAAATATTTGTAGGTCCCTGAAATTTCTAAACTTATTTTAAAGTCCCCAAACATCATTGTGTATTATTTATGGGTCCTTTCGTCTCTACACCGCTGCTAAGTCCACCATTATATTTTTCATTTTTATCCTCATTTCTTCACCTTCTATGTACATTGTTAAACTGTATGTACAAGCAGGCCTGTGTATGTAGATCTGTGTATACTGTATGTGTATTTTGTTAATAGGTTTTATACATTATTTATTTTCTTATTATGAATGTCATTATATTGTAACATGATAAAAATTTATTATATTCTTAGAGTTGATTGTGGTATGTTCATCATCAAATTTGACGCGCGTGGAGGAATGTGATGTTGTATGTGTACATGTGAGAGAAGGGATACAAAGAAATGTGAAGACATGAGCAAATTTGAAAAAAAAAAAGAGTGATAAAAGATGATCCTCAGTTTCTCATTGAATGGAAAGGATCTAAGAATAATACTCCAAGTAATCTGGGAATCTAAAATTCAATTAAAAAATAATACTCTAAGTAATCTGGGTAACTAAAATTCAATCTAGATATTATAGGGACCTAGAAATAATTTACGGATTCTCTGGAGGACCAGAATTAAGTTCTCCTTATCCTTAAAGGCTCACTAAATAGGTGTGCCCGTCTGATTGGTGGATTTTTGTGTTGGGGTCAAATTATTGTCGTCTACTTTATGAGTCAAAGTCTTCTCTGATCGGGATTGCACAGGAAATAGAACACGTTACATGTTACATGATGTTTACATTTTTTTTAAAATTAAAACACGTTTGAGTTGAGTTTTTTTTTTTTTTTTAGTAAAAATGACTGACTCTAACATTTTTCTACGATAGAATTATTGCTCTAAGTTTTGGGCTTGAGAGAACCCTGCCAAGCTCATTTGGGACACGGATGGGTTCACTCAATTCCGGTCATCTGCAGCTCAGAAACAATCGTGACTCGTGAACCACCTATCGTAGTATATATTTGTATTATTGTAGTATATGAAAATTTTAAAAAAATATTTTTTAGAAAAAAACGTTTAGTGCCTTTTAGTGTATACTTTAATTTTTATAACGGTACATACTTCAATGTTTTAATGATGTGAGTGTAGATTTAAAAAAAATAGTAATAATGAAATGATTAGCAATAGACTGCACAAGAGTCGGACGTATCATTTTTAGGTGGTTCACAGTTGTAAGCCCACGTTTGGGAACAAGATTTAATTCTTAAAAATCATACATTTATTTTGAAAATTGATTTTTATAAAGCACTTCAAGTGATATTTATAACCAAAAAACAGAGTCATACTTTAATTATTAATTATTTAAAGTTTTGGACGTTTGAAAATTTGTTTATAGCTTTTGGCTTCTTGCAAAAAGTGAAATCTCCTAAACTGTGTGTCCAAATGCCCCCATTGTCATTATTGTTTTGTAGAACAATTTGCTTATTTTTTAAGTATGTTGTTTTCGATTGTAGGTTATCTTTTTAGAAATGAAATATATTGAAATGTATTCATTTTTATGTTTTTTTATAATAAAGTATATTGCGGTATATATTTTATATATATATTTGATAAGTAATATGGTGACTATAAATGGGATTACAAAAATGATTGAGTACATCAACTCTCAGAATACGTACCCGATAGAACTCATTTGAGAGAGACTCTATTGAGTTATGGATCATGTGGTTTATTGATGGATTTTAGCCCACACCGGGGACGCTTATGGGAGTAGAAGATGTTAGAAAAGGAAATTGGCATGGATCATGCACGGTGCAACCTCACATGTTTTGTTTTTCTTTAACATATATACTTATTTAATGAAATATTTATTTTATAAAAATATATATATGTGCTCAAACATTTTTTTAGTTTCTTAACCTAAAATATATTAGTTTAATACAATATATATTAAGTTAGGAGGTAACCGGTATAGCATTAATGACTTCAAGAATAATTTGAGTGTACCAACATCTTTTGTGAATGAAAAAATAATGAACTTTGATATACATGACCTTAAAAATCGTCTTAAAAATCGCCCAGAATCATATATACTTATGTGAAAGTCAAATGTATTTATACGGTACAGAAGAAAACTCATATAAATACATATGACATTAAACAAAAAGTATAAGATGATTTTTAAAGCTAGGTGTATTATTTTTGAAAAATGTTACATTCATTCCTGAATATTGCCTAGCTTTAAATGTATACCGTTTATTTGAGATAACATGCAGACCTCCAAGTAAGGGTCCACATCGTCTGTTATTTTTTCTCTATTATTATCTTGCTTTGCTTTTCCCCTAAGGTATGCCTCGCATAATTCGGCATAATGGACGGCCAAAAAGCAAGCATGAGCCCCACCTTTTTTCTTTCTTTCTTTCAGTTCACACAAAAACTCAGGATCCACCTTTGTTATCATTTAAAGTGGGCCCCACTTATATTCTTTCTTCAGTTCACACACAATACACTTGATAGAATGAAATTCAAAGACTTTTTCTTGTTTGGCACAACCTAAATTTTGAAACAAAAACAGATCTTTTTTTTTCTTCTATGTTTCATTTGAAACAACTGGGTTACATTACATTTATAATACTCAAAAAAATTAAATTTCACTAATAACATATTTTAAGTTCAAAATAAAATATATAGACATGATACATGACACCAGTCACTATAATACAAGAACATCATATTTCAATAGAAATATAAATGAGAAAGTTCAGTAAAATAAAAAGACACCTTATAGAAAAGTTTACTTAAACATCATATTTTTTTGGGATTCTTTGGACATAAGATGATTTTTATGACATCAAACAAAACCCATATAAATCATGTGGGGAGATATATGTACACCCAGTACAAGATAAATAATAATTTAAATGAACCAGCCGGATGATATGAAATTTAATTCAATATTAAATATAAATTAAATAGCCTGAAAAGGCTGTGAGAGTGGTGGAGGATAGGGACACTCGTAGCAACAACATGTTTAGAAATATCAAGACCACTATGTATCATTTCAAACCAAATGAACAAATATATATTACTGTAATTGAATCACTTTCGGATGCACCATTTGATATCTTATCAAACTTGGAGCATAGGGACCAATCCAAATAGGTCAATTGCAACTTAGGATCCACCTCAATGTTATGCCCATGCATGCCTTGCACAATTTCAGCTCTTGTTTTTTTTCTTGTCCATCTTTTGAAGATATATTTGTTATCAATTTTCACGATATTCAATTTATTTTTAAAGACTTTAATCTTAAGACTATATAGAATGCCTCTCATCTTGAACAACCTTAACTACAAAAGATGGTTTTGGAGCCCAATACAAGGGCTATTTGTTGGGTTGGCACACATGCATTGTGGTTTGTGCTTTTTGAATCCATATTCATTATTATATGCTCTCGAGAGGTGGGAGTGACAATTGACCTGCCTCTGGGAGATCGAGCGGGTTTGGTGCATTTTAACCTCCTGAGATGATGTATTACCTGTGAACAATCTTGGGGTGTTGGCTACTATTCCGACTCTCATTTTTAACACTTAAATATCAACCCTATTTTACTCGATCAAAACAACATTCTAATTATGACCAATTGAAAGGTAGTAGGCTAGTTGGATATGGGGAGAGGGCCAAGAGGCCTTCATTAAGGGGATCATTTATCCACATCCCCAACAATACTTTAGAAATGAGTAAAACATGGTTTGATAGATTTTTGGAAGTTTCAATTGGCGACGAGCACACTTCTCTCATATTGATTCAATATGCTAATAACACCATTCTTCTTTGTGATGGAGGGGAAAACTTTCATACCTTGAAGTTCACCATGAAATGCTATGAGTGGTTTCCGTCCTTAAGGTAAAAATTGTTAAGAAAGGTTTCGTGATAATTAATATGTTTTAGTAGGTTTCCTTGCATATTTGGAGAATAGGTTGCCAAGAAATAAACTTCTCAATCCTCTCCTTGAAGCTTGAAGAAAAATGTTCAGACATCGATATTCTAAAGATTTGACAGGAGACTAGAGACATGGAAAGGTAAATTATTGTGCTTGGGAGGTCACCCAGTCTTCATAAAGCGATTTTCTTAGGCCTCCCTCTATATTTCTTTTCAATAATTATGAAGTTTGATCCAAAGATAAAGAAAAATGGGAGAGACCTTTTTTCACAGAAGGAGCTAAACTTTCGTCAGAGGCGATGGCTCGAGCTTTTGAAGGATTATGATTGCACCATTCAATACCATCCAGGGAAGGCGAACGTCGTTGCTGATGCCCTGAGTAGAAAGTCAGCAGTAAGTGTAGCGCATCTGATGGTTAGTGAGTGGTGTTTGCTCGAGGAAATTCGAGACTCTGATGTGACATTGCAGATGGGAATGCCAGGAGTTTTGATTGCCCAGATGAGGGTACAACCGATCTTGTTAACCCAGATAGGAGAAGCTCAGAGGAGAGATGTCGAGTTTGAGGAGTACCGCCGAGTATCTGAGTCTAAGACAGTGGTTTCAGAATGGAAGATGAGGACAGATGGATTACTCTACTTTCGAGGACGGATTTGGGTTCCATCAGATGATGAGATCCGACGAGAGATCCTACAGGAGGCACACCATTCTGCATACACTATGCACCCTGGTAGCACAAAGATGTACCAGAATCTGCGAGGAATGTACTGGTGGTGAGGTATGAAGAAGGATATTGTAGTGTTTGTTGGGAGATGTCTGACCTGTCAGAGGGTCAAGGCAAAGCACCGGAGACCGGGAGGCTTGTTGCAGCCATTGGAGGTGCCGGAATGGAAGTGGGAGCATGTCACTATGGATTTCGTATGTGGATTACCTCGATCCCAGAAGGGGTGTGATACCATTTGGGTTATCGTAGATAGGCTGACGAAATCAGCCCACTTTCTTGCCATTCGAGCTACGCAGTCGATGGATAGTCTGGCGGCTAAGTATATTGATGAAGTTGTTCGATATCATGGGGTGCCTGTCAGTATCATATCGGACCGTGATCCGAGGTTTACATCTCATTTTTGGAAAGGTCTACAACAGGCTTTGGGGACCAGATTGCAGTTTAGCACAGCATTTCACCCCCAGACTGATGGTCAATCTGAAAGGACCATCCAGACTCTCGAGGACATGTTGAGAGCATCAGTTCTTGAATTCGAGAACAGATGGGAGAAGAACCTAGCATTGATGGAGTTTGCCTACAATAATAGCTACCATAGCAGCATCGGGATGGCACCGTTTGAGGTATTATATGGTAGAAGGTGTAGGACTCCTATTTGTTGGGAGGAGGTTGGAGATCGACAGATGCTTGGACCGGAGATCGTGCAACGATCGACCGACGCAATTCGTGTCGTCAGAGATCGGCTTAAAACAGCTCAGAGTCGACAGAAAAGCTATGCCGATAACCGGAGGAGAGATTTGGAGTTTCAAGTTGGGGACCACGTTTTTCTGAAGATATCACCGACGAAAGGGGTGATGAGGTTTGGGAAGAAGGGCAAATTGAGCCCTAGATATACTGGTCCATTTGAGATCCTAGAGAGAATTGGTACGTTGGCATATCGGCTTGCTTTGCCGCCGCAATTGGAAGGTGTTCATAACGTGTTTCATGTGTCCATGTTGAGGAAGTATCATCCGGATCCGTCGCACATCATTGATTATCAACCTTTAGAGGTTCGTGATGATTTGACGTTCGAGGTGCGACCCATCCGCATTGTAGCACGTCAAGAGAAGCAGTTGAGGACTAAGACCATTCCATTGGTTAAGGTCCTATGGCAACATCAGACCTCCGAGGATGCAACATGGGAGCGTGAGGCGGAGATGAGGGAGCGTTATCCTCATCTATTTTCATCCTGAGGTATGCTTTGCGGATTTGGAGGACCAAATCCTATTTAAGGGGGGTAGGATGTAATAGCCCGGATCCTCTTATGCCGAATTATGCTAATATTTACGTGTTTGGATTGCAAAATAGGATAATTTTATGTTATTAAGCTTTTTGTCCTTATTATTATTGAAGCCTTGCATTTGGTTACATTTTCATAAAACACCTTCGAGGCATAATTGGATTTTGCGCTAAACATAAGAAGTCTTCATTTTTGAGTTATCTCTCATATAAAATTGGTTTGGTGTCATTTGGAGCTGTATTAGAAAAGTTATGGCTATTTTACCGTTTCTGCCCGTAGAAGAAGAAATCGCGAGGTCTTCTGTTCGTCGTTATTTTTAATATAGTTGGAGGCTTCTTTTGATCTTGGTCTAGACATAGAAGTTATACATATTTTCGTTACCTTTCCAACAGAAGTTGAATCATTTGAAGTGGACTCTCCTACAACAAGATATAGCGGTTTGAGTCGAGGCTGCGCAGGTTATTAAGGAGGGGTACTTTGGTAATTTTAGCGGATTTATAAACTTCACTTACTTAGGTGAGTCGGTGGTGGTTATATATGTGAGAGAGGGAGAGTCGTCCGAGACTCATTTGAGGGAAAATAAAAAGGGGAAAAATTAGGAAAAATTAGGAAAAGCTTCGTGGAATATTTTTCGTGTCATACTGGGTAAGGATTTTTATTCTTTTCATCGTTATTCTTCATCTAGGGTTGTTCTATTTTAGTTCTAAATTAAAAATTGTGATTTGGGACTGAAATATGAATTTGTTTTTGGGGCTGGATAAATAAGAATTGGAGAGTTATTTTTATTGCGTTAATTTAGGATTTGTATTTAGGACATCAGATTTGATTTGGGGGAAACTGAGAATTTCTTGATTATTAGAATGAATTATATGATAGTATCTGATTGAGATTATATTTTTATCAGTGGATTTCCTCTCTGCCTGTTTTAAGAGTTGGAATAGGGTGAGTCCAGTTGAGGTGGTGAATTGCGAGGTAAGTAACCCGATCGATATTTGTTTGTCCTACATTCCATTCCACGTGGTATTATTATAAGTGACCCAATATTTGTGTTTGTTATTTCCAATTCCGCGCTTCATTGTTGTTTCTTATCATCTCTGATATTGTTGAGACCCGATCGGTTACTATACTATATTGTTGAGACCCATAATTATTCATGTCACCTTTATTAATTAGAATTGTTTCTCATTGAGGCTTGCTTCATATTTATCCACTATAATTCAATTATCATTCGAGAGTGTGGTTTATGTTATCCCAGTTCAGATCAGTCCTTGAAGTGTCATTATTGAGGTTTGCTTCGTGATTCATCATCATCATCTAATCGTTGTCATTTATCATTGTTCTAGACAGTTTTCGAGAGTTACTAAATCTATAGTTGATTTGTGAGCCTTTCTTTGATCATGATGTATCCATCCCAGTGTCTTGCCATTGATCTATGATCTGCATGGTCGTGCTGTCCGACCATGAAGCCTTGTACTGTGTGTGTTTCATTGCTTGTATATTACCTCTTGAATTTGTATTCTTGGAGTTGGATGACCATAGACCTTACAGTGAGGGTTGAGGATTACCTCCCCAGCGCGCATGAGTACGTACGGTCCAGCGAGGGGGACTTGAGAATACCCTGCCGTGCCTGGACGTTCCGAGGGCCAGGTAGCGATTCCGCGGTGGACGTTCCGAGGGCCACACGCGAGAGGTATAGATGTGGACATCCCGGACATAGGGGCCGAGATGGGGTCATGTAGATGGTCTATCCGAAGCTTCAGTCATTCAGGAGCCAGAGTTGTGATTCCCTTATCATTCTTGTAGAGTTGTGACATCTCGAGTGCCATCAATGAGTTAATTGACCTTCTTTGATTGATGGGTGATTTCAGAGTATGTGCCTTCAATCCAGTGGTGTTGCTTCTTGATGATATTTATTGGTCCTATCACTTGTGATGTGTTCGTTTGAGCTATTCATTCCTATTTTTATATATCAGCGATGTTATTGTTCTCCACTGATGATCATAGAGTGCTTTCATGTGTTATTATGCTTTGACCTGATGTTGATGAAGCTTGACTTTGATATCATCCTTGTTTTCCTTATGCGTGGAATGTTTGGGTTACTTACTGAGCATCTTTCGCTCATTCTATTCTTTTTTTCTATTTTTGCAGAGTAGAGGCGGGGGTTCCTGGGCGTTGACTTTGTCTTCTTTTGGGGGTCACGTCCAGTTGGTGATAGGTATATATATGTAGATATGGATAATGTTGATGTTTTGGATCTGTATATGATTATTTTTGGTAGAGGCTGGTCTAGTGAACCATGCCTATGTTAAAATGCTCTGTATATATGGATGACTGTATATGAGGTGTGTTAGATGCTCTGTTGACTGCTTAAACTTTCCTGGGTGAGTTTATATAGGTGATTATATATTTCTTGATGATTATATGTTATCCCAGGGTTGTTACCAGATGAGTTTATATAGGGTAGTTATTTCGATGTTTTTTTTTATATATAAAAGAGTGGTGAGTTTTGAGGCACGTGGCGTGCACGTGTCGAGGGTTTGGGACACGGGCCGTCACACAGCTAGCAGCACACAGAGGTGAAAACGGGAAATCATTTTCTGCTTTCGGGACTTCACAAAGAGAGGTTTTAAAAGACATGGGAGTTGGTGAGGGTCGGCTAGTAGGGTTTATCCGCCTTGAGGGGGACGGCTAGTTGTGATTAGTTGTCTGGGACCTGGCTCTATTTGGGCAGAACCTGGGTAGGGTTTGGTTTGGGCTTTGGCTGAAGTTAAACTAGGTTTAACCAGGGTTTTGGAGAGGGTTTTTGGAGAGTGGATTTATGTAGGAAATGGGTTTCCTTCTCTCAAAATAGGACTCTTTCTCTCTCTCAAAGGTTTCAAGTAATGGGTGTAGGGGGGGTTTGATGAGTGATTGTTGATGATGGTTGATATTGGATTGATATTGATGTTAGAAGAAGTGTTGGGTGCTCCCTATTTATAGTAAAAATGGGGCAGGGGAGTATCAACTGGACAATAGATCAAATTGGATAATAGGGTGGTTGATTTGACCTCCCATTAGATCTTTGTTCTTCTAACAATGTCCAAGTGAGGTGGCTACTTTCAAGATGCCTCCCCCATGATGACCTGTCAAACATCCAATCTCTGACAAGCGGTGGCTTGAGGTGGCTATTGGGAGTTAGCCATCAGAGAAGAGGCGGCCAATTGGAACAAACCATCACAATCATCAGTATTAAATGCTGCTTTATGTCCCATCTAAGGGAAGCAGTTGGGGGCGGTTTAAGGGACGGCTAGTTGAGACTAGCAGCCCAGTGAGGGGCGGCTGTACTTTCAACTAGCCACCCAAATCCTGGTCTTTTAATTTTTCTAAGTGTTGTGGTCAGGGTTCCTTTTGTTCCTTTAAAAGATGTGTTCTATTAGATTTTCAAATGTGGTCATTTCTAAATATTACTTGAAGTATTTTCATTTCTTTGAATGGTCAAAATTGGGGTATCTACACTCCTGAGATGATATATTGCCTATGGACAATCTTAGGGTGTCAATTAATATTCTGACTCTCATTTTAATACTTAACTATATATCAACTCTATTTCTGCACACTTCATGAAATGTGGGAAGTAGACACGGACTTGCGTTCCAGATCAGCCCCGGGCAATGCCAAGATAACTGCTAGCTCGGTTATTCCCACATTTATATGGGTGATTTGGTGCTCAAGGAACGACGTCATGTTTAAGGGTGTGAAGGTGTATGTAGAAAACATGTGGGAACTTATGGCGGCACTTATTCAGTATGGGGCTCGAGAGCTGGTAGGGGCGCGGGACGTGACCCTTGGGGGGGGGGCAATTGAAGTCACAACGTAAGCTCGATGCTCTTCTTGGAACGTTCGGAAGCGAGTCGATAGCCTATCTACTCCCCCGACCACGCCTCTTGGTTTTCTTTGTTTTCCTTGCATTTTGTATTGTAACATTTATTTATTTTCCTTTTTGCTTAATTATGTATCCTCTCATCCCCATTAAGATATGTACTACGTGGTTTTCTTTGCATTTTGTATTGTAACATTTATTTATTTTCTTTTTTGCTTAATTCTGTATCCTCTCATCCCCATTAAGATCTGTACTAACTCTTTTTAATATGAAATCAATTGATAGCATCAGTCTACCTTGCTTCAAAAAAAAAAAAAAATTATCAACCCTATTTTATTCGATCAAAATAACATTCTAATTATTATCCTAATAAAATTTGGTGAAAAAAAAATAGACTTAACACCAACAATGGAGACATATATAGATGAAAAACACATATTAATTTGATAATTAAGTCATATAGAAAAATACTCTGAAAACATTTAACATGCACCGATCATTTTATAATTGTTTACATGATACTATGTCTATGCCTATATTTAAGCCAACTAATCATCAAAAGAAGTATCATTTTCATACTCCTCAATTGCTCTATAGCGCGCAGTTTAAATTCATTTTATTTCAAATTTCACAAAAAAAAACAATCATATTTATAAATGCAACACACTAAAATTTCACATAATTATTAGAAGACATTTTGGTGCCCTACCTTACAATCCTTTAGTCTCAAAATCATTAATTTTTTTTATACCGAACATCAACATAATATATACATCATATAATCCAACATGTGTTCTTAAAATTTTGGATATACATCTATACATCAAGAAATAAATGAATCTAAACATCATCACACTAGCATAAATTATGAACCCGCTACATGTTTGGAGAGACATTATTGAAATGGAGAGACCTAGAAGATGATTCAATTTAGCCCCAGGAAGGGATGGTACTCAATTTTGGATCATAAAGGGCGCTATTACACTCAGTTTTTTTTTACAGTTCTATATACCTCGTTAGAAATCTAGTAAAACACATATATCGTTAGAAGATACATAAACCTCGTTAATATTTTTTTTTTTTTACACTTCCTAAATATAGGTTCATTCAACTTGAAATGGAACAATATACACTTTTTGTTAAAACATATATCTCATTAGATGATATTTGTTGTTTTTAAAAAGATATAAGCATGTGTGGTCCGAGTTTTAGACTGTAAAAATGATTGAGTCTACCATTTTTCTTTTTAAAAAGCCTCGAAGGAACACCGCCACGAGAGCTTCCTTCCATTTGTTTTGTTTACTAGATTTGTGGTGTACCATTGCCTTTAAAAGCCCATTAATTTTTATGATTGCTCTCATATATAAGTAGTGATATGGTACGGTCATGTGGTCTGTGCGAACCGCATATATACACCCTTTATCAAGTATATGTGTCGATAAAGAAAGCATATCAGTTATTGAAGCATATGCCTCACTGGGCTATATTCCTTTTTTATCGGTACATATACCTCGATAAAATATGTATATATGCGACGAATCGCATAATATCATTTCACCTCATTTGAAATACTTCTCAGAGAGATTAGTCGTTTAAAATAGATGGTAACACTATTTGTTAGCTGTGTGATTTAGAGGAAACCCGTGATCATCTTTGTTATGGATGCAGTATGGTATCCAAATATGGTCTCTGATTGACTTGGATTTTGAGAATAAATGAGAAGAAACAAATGAAATATTGTCAAATACAATGATGGAGACTAAAATGTCTTATATAAATACAAGAGATACAAAACCCTATGAATAGAAAAAGATTAAAAAAACCTATGAAAAAATTCAACTCGAGAAAGCTACCCTAGAAACCGCGTGGGCCTAATCGTCGATTCCCCGGGTCTTCAAGAATATGTCTATTCCGTTATAATAACTCTAATAAAATGCAATGTCTCTTATATCAAAAACATGTGAGTGCAACATATCTGTGGTGTAGTGTGGTGTGGTGAGACATAGAGTTAACCAAAAGCAAACGATTTTTTTAAAGAATGATCAAATATTGAAAACATTTGACAGCTATCATGAGACTTCATTTGTGGATCTCCACTCTTCTTCTAATGTAAAAGCTAACAAAGGAGTAGCTCACAGAAAGTGATAGAATGTCTAGCTAACTAGAAACCCTCAGCTATAACCTCGAATGATTACTTCTACTTTTAGAGGGGAGAGGGAAGGAGTTCGGATCCAGTCAAGACTAACTTCAGGCAGTCTAGCCATTATTAAATTGCACAGTTTATGAATCGAACTGTATAGTCAATTGTTGAATAGAAGTATCACTCTCTTATTGGATTCAGTCAATCCTGGGTTTGGTCAGTACCATCAGTATCTAATGAGAGAGTGACACCAAAACCAGTCTTGACCGGAATTGGACTCGAAGGGGAGATGGTCCATCAGTATAAAGGGGAGTTTAGTGTCCTTGTTTCTCAATTTGCAATCTGCCTCCGTGTTGTCAGTTAAATTTTTTTCTAATCTTCTGTATTTCTTATTGGAGATCCCTCATCTCCATTTTATTTAAGTGGTGACATTACTTAATATGAATCTCGAATCTCATTTCACCAAAAAAAAAAAAAATACAGTCTAACAGTAAAAACAGCTCTGTTATGCTAGTCAATTTGAGGTGCTCCAACGACAAAGTATTAACTATTAAGTCAATCAATATACTATATGATCGATGATAAACAATACATTGAGTTCAAATACATAGACGACACAAGGCCGAAGCGTGGCAAAAGATCAGTCAGTGCAATCAAGAAAATATGCACTTTGCTGATGCTACACTATAAATTGTAATCATACAATCAAACAACAGTTTCTCGCTGAAAAAAGTAAACACTTCCGCTACTGCCATCGTCTCAGAGACTTAGCTGACAGACCTGCTGTTTGTACAGCTGTGACTCTTCTCGAACCTGAATGTTTGGAGAGCAATTCAGATTAACATAAGATGCAGAAATCCAACCATATTTTTTTTAAGATAAAAGAGGAAGAGAAGGGCATGTACTTGATGGAGTCTTTGAAGAATCCTTCAAAGATCGAGCAGAGGTCGGCAGAGGCGGTGGAGAACTCTTCACAGGGGGTCTCGGAATTCGTGACTGGACTTTGGACCTGCAATATTAACTCATGATAAGACATAGGTTCAGTTAATGATCTAAACAAACTGATTGTGACAAACACAGTATGTGCAAGACCATTATGCCTAGGAACAAGAGCAATTCAAAATTTAGTACAAAAATTCCAACCATTTTTTTTTAAATTTCACCCACTGAAAAATCATCATTGATTGATGGTAGTTCATAATGTTAATAGATAACATAAAATGAGTGAAAGCAATAATAATACTATGATTAATTTAAAAAGCTACTCACGTCTTGTCATTGTTCTCGGTTGCTTTTCCATTTTCAGGGAAAAGAGTGAACTCAACGACGCTGCTTATCGAGCCATCAGTTTCTGTGCCCATGGAAAGACCGCTATCAGAAATATCACTTAATCTCTCCTCTAAATCTGCATCGCCAAATCCAAGGAGCTCAACATCTCCACAAACATTCTGACCCATGTCCTCTTCAGAGAGCTGTTGCTGACACAATACTTCCTTTTGATGCCTTGAATCATCCACCGATTGCTGAGAGCCAGACTCAGAATGCTTATCACTGTTGGAAGAATTATCGCGATCGGAAGCTAATTTGGCGGTAAGACCCGTTGTTGTCCCACTTGACAATCTCCGGCCATGTTGAAAAGGGCTACCTGGAGGCCTCCCAGGAGACGAAGATGCATGCCTTGATGAGTTGGATCCACGCTTCTCACCATTTGCACTCGGGGATAGTGTTTTAAGATCTTTGAGCAGATGCAACCGTTCTATCTCTTCTTCTTTCCTTGCAATTGTGTCCTTCAGGGATGCTACCTTCAGAATAACATTGCAGAGATAGTTAATTAAAGTACAGGCAAACATGTGGAAATATTTGGCTCACAATTTATATCAATCAACCTTCCAATAAGGATCCGACAGGTCATCATTTCTGTACAAGATCAAACAACTTGGAAGTTCTTACTACTTTCTAGTAGGCTCCTTTCTGATACAATCATCAGAATCATGTATAGATTTCAACCTCAGTTCAACTGAATCACTCCTTCCATGCATCTCATTGTAGAACTCATACATCAAAAAGAGATCAAATGCTCTTCGAATTTGAATGATAATACTTATTACTTAATACCATTTTATTCTTTCTCAGAAGCAAAATATCCATGGAACAGAGAACAAACAGACAAGAGTGAACAGAAAAACAAAACAAACCTGTTCTATCAACTCTCTAACATCCTTGCCCTCTTTGTTGCTTCGTGCAGCACCTAGTTCAACTCCAGAGACCCGCTCAGCAAATTTCAGGGTACTTACGGTCTCAGAATATGACTCCACATCTGGATTGAGTTGTACAAACATAAGTGTCTTTGCTTGACCACCTGCATCATGGTATGACAAATGAAGATGAAAATGCACGCCGATAGGATGAATGCCATGCAACAATTGGGTTAGCAAACATAGTGAAAACATGGAGAAACAACCTGAAATTGTACAAGGAGAAAATGATGAAATATATACCTAAAGAACTTTGTAGGATTTGGGTCAATTTGCTATTTCGATATGGTACATGGGAGCTCTTCTGTGCTAAAGCAAAAATGACATCCCCAAGGGCAGAAAGCGATCTGTTAATGTGCTGTGCTTCCTTAAGCCTGTCCCCTGTTGCTTCAGAGCGATCCACTCTTTCACTTCCAGCAAGATCTACCAAATTAAGGCAACCACGCAAAGCAGCACCACTCTCCAAATCCACGCCCCGAACATGAACAGTGAGAACACTACAAGACATGATGACAGCAATTCATTAAGTAGACAGGGAGGAGCCAAAGATTAAAGAAAAAAGAAAAGAACAAGAAAATACCTATGAGATCTGCTACTTCTTTCATTAAGGGCAGTGGCACCTACAGCCCTATTCATTTGTCCAATCTGCATCAGATCCAGGACATCCGAAGTTGATTGGACAGGGTAAATACTAGCATCAGGGACCGCAAGTCCATTGGGTTGAGATGTAGCCCAAATCCCAAGTGTGTGGAAGTCAAAGTAAACAATCATGTACAAAAGAGAGATTATTATCTAGATGGAATGTATAAAAATGCAATGATAAAATTAGCAGACAGTAAAATGTAATGAATTATTTAACATGTTTTAATGCCTGGAATGCTCTGAAAAAGGGACCATCTGCACCCTCAGATCTCCCACCGAATCAAATCTTGGATTTCTTCCCTATCGGTTATCAACACTCAACCCATGGTCCATCCCAACAAATTCTCCGCATTTAGATATATTCACTCCAGTCAAAAAATGCCTAGGAAATCCAAGGTCAACAATATATCTGACTACAATAATAAGCAATAAGAGGAAGCATCCTAGGAGGAACAGAAGATTGAGGGATTCCACGAGGGGAAGGGGGCACTATAAGATGTGTTTTGGTTGGCCTTTCAACTTTTACCCTCAGCAAAAATATATATTCATTATATGAGTTTTAAAAATAAAGGTTCTCCATAATTTGAAGAAAGACTTTCCACATGATATATTTTCCAATCTAAAAAAGAAAGCACCGAAATATACCAAACGTTTTAGATGAAAACTATTTTATTTTTGAAGCTTTTCCTTGCAACATTCACTCACAATTAGAAGCATTTTTACAGGAATAAAATAAACATCCAAGGATATCTCCGTTGGGACCCATCAGTTTTTAGCAGATCACGCACTTGTTCATTGTATATTTCAACCATTTGAACGGTTATTTCATATGTAAAGCTGTTCTTCCTCTTTTGAGAAATATCAAAAAGATCGTTCAATGCCCTGTAGTTCACCCCCCAGTCTTTTTTTGACGATGCATTTGGCCCAGTCTGTGCATAAAACAATCAAAAGAATAAGATAAGAGTAGAGATGTTATCAGATACTTACTAGAATCTAATATTAAAAAATCACATGATATTTATGACTTTAAATTATAACTTATTTGAAGTATCACGCATATACACCCAAGGGATTACCATTGTGTAGGTTTTTCCGGATCCAGTTTGGCCATAGGCAAAGATGCATACATTGAAGCCATCAAGAACAGACCGTATCAATGGTTGGGTATCATGAAACACCTCCTCTATAAGCATTCCACCAAATATGATTAGAAAGTACTGCATGTCTCACACGATCGTGTAATTAAACAAAACATTTAAAAAAAAGAAGAGTAGATAAATTGGAAACCTTGAGAAGCAGATGGAGCAAAGACTTTGTTGAACTTGAACATTCGATGGTTATCTTTTCCTTGTTTGGAAGGATTTATCACAAGCAACTCTCCATTCTCACCAATGTAATCAATAGTTGTCTGTTTTGCAATCTGGCCAGCAAGAAATGGCCTTACCCGGCAATACACCCTAATGTTACCTGGAAAAAGAGGCGGCATACATTGGCAAAGAACACAAGTATTATTTCGCATTTTAGAGATCCCTTGTCTCCTTTTGTATGAGGAGCATACGATCATTCCTTTAGCATATGGCCCAAATCTTTTTTTTGTTTCACAAAAAGGTATAATATATTTCATGTTGTACTATGAAATCACCTTTTAGTTCTTGAACCTCGTTAAAGAGCTTTCGATTTTCTGCAAGAACAGCATGATAGTTTGCAGCAGCATCTGCTAATTCTTTAAGTTTTACTCCTGTGCAAAGCAAGTGAAATGGAACTAGCATATAAAATTTGTATCCCCACTAAATACAGATATTCTAAGGTAAACTACTAACACCCTTCTTACCTAACATTGTAAATTCTTCTGACCAATTTTGTTGTGCCTTGGTAACATCCGTCTTGACTGACTCAGAAGCCTTTCTCAAGTCCTGAATGGTTCTAACTTTAAGATGCTTTAACTAGAATATTATAAGGAAAAATAATCTTGACATGAATAGGTAAGAGCATATACCCTCAGAGATTCAAGCTGAAAATTTACAAAATTTTTGTAGATGTCCTCCTTCTCATTCCATTTTTTAACTTTGGATTTTGAAAATTCTTCAAGTTCTTCTGACCTTTTCCTCGACTCTGATAGAAGATTTTCTAGTTCTTTTATCCTATTTTCCAACCTCATTCTCTCTTCTTTAGATTCTGTTTCCAATTGTAGGCACTGTTGCTCATATGATTTGTTTGTTGTCTCTATACGTTGTTTCAATCCTGTGATAGTAAGGTCTTTATTTTCCTTTTCCTTCAGCAGCCTAACTATATCCTCATCTCCGAGTTTCTTCTTTTCTTCCATTATGGTCTTTTCACTCTGAAACAAGGAGCCACACAAAATCAGATAAAAACTGAAATCACACTAAATGGATGATAACATTATAATTCATGAGACAGTAAAGCAACATATTTATTCCAAATTTCCATATAAATTCTCATCATGATAGGACAAGGGTTTATCCCTGCAATGTCAGCCAAAAACAGCACTGCAATTTGCAGAAACACCGTCTGTGTTTAACAATTATACAAGGAAGAACATGAAGTTACGATTATTTAACAGGTGACCCTTAAGTGTCAATTAGTTTGAACAAAGCAAACACTACACCCGAAGTTTTAAATTGAACATAATACAAACAAAAAAAAAAAAAAACCACAACAAGATTGTCTTTGGTATCGGGATTACACTTTTTTCAACGGATGCATTTAAGATAGACCATGGAAATGTGATACTCTTTCGGTATATAATTTATCACAAACATTAGATGACATATTGCAAAGCAGGTAACTGTTAAACTATATGACATTCCAGTAAATACACAATTACCAAATATCATATTACACGTAAAATTGTGAACAATAAAACTGAAAATTTACTGGCATATATTGATCTCAACAATTTGGATGGACTGACTATGACACTTGTTCAATTAGAAGGATGCTATATATTTCATTCATGCATCCTGATAAACCAAATTGAAGTTAAGACAAGGGGATGAAAAAATGAACGGAAAAGAGTTGTGAGGATACAAAACATAAACAAGTTGACATATATTGATGAATATCTAAGCCAAGAATCTATATGATTGAAGCTTCAACTAAGCTGCTGGCATTAGTATCACAGAGTTAGTGACTCTGCACCTCGAAAATATATATTTACACTCTCAAATAAAAAAGCATAAAATATCAACCAAAAAAATGTGTAAGATTGACAATTAATGTGCAACATCCTAGGTGTTGACTACTAACATGACGCACATTACATAACGAATATATGCAGAAATTCTGAGCCCTAACTATGCTTATTTCTTCATTTGCAAGATTCCATAGATGGAAGTTATTCTTCACGGACCTAGTTCTCAAGGAATTGGGAGAGGAAATATAATAAATTGTTCACCACAAAGGAATTTGTCATCACACTAAAATATAAAAAAACAAACTGGAGACAAATGAACAAAAGAAGATGAGTAGATGACAAAACACTAGCAAAGCCTTGATTATACTATGTAAGGAATAACATAAATTTGAATGGTAAATCACTGAAAATATACTATGTAATACATTGAAAAAAATGGTCAAAATAAATTACCTTTATCCTCTTGATTTGGCTCATTACTATCTGCACAAGAAACAAGAAGTTACAAACTTTTGAACAAAATATCATGTGTGTGGATAAATGTTTGAATTTGCAAATGACATAAAGAAAGATACAGAGCCCATCAAAACCTGGGTTTCTTCGTTTGTCCCAGTTGCAAGTGTTTCCAATACTCTGATTCTAGATTGATATTTTTCTTCACGTGCCTTGATTATATTACTTTGCTGTAAATATAAAATATCAAGCGGATGACAGCTTCGTAAGATCAAAGTATTATAGAAACAATAAATGCCAAAAGGATCTTACATTTCTAATATGCTCTGCCTGGGTTGATATTCGTCGCTCAATCTCTTGAACAACTTTTCTCAATAGACAAGCTACGCGCTGAACAAGTGAAAGAATAATGGAACTTAAGTCAGAAAATAGAAATGTAGCCAACAATTATTTAGTTTGTGCATCTGAAATCTGATGAAAAATACATGCTACACTATCTAACATACATGAGGTATTTCTCCATTCTTCCTGTCAATGCTTTCATCTAGGATCCCATTCACAACACTCAGTAATGACTGAGTTGGAGCATTCTGCTAAAAATGATACATATGACATAAGAAGAACATTCAATAGAACGCAAAAATAATACGAGACCCAAATGAACTTCTATTGCTGGTAAACAAAATCCAGGACTTACATCTAAACTGGTAGATTTCATCATTTCTGAAAGCTTAGCTGCTGGAAGATCCGAGTAACGTCCTTGCTTCAATTGGAAAACTTCATGGAACTTATGCCCAACATGGTGTAATAAGGCGGTGGATGGCTCTACAATAAGCAAAACAAAAACCAGTCATCTATCATTAATCATAATGTGAAAACAATGATCTAAGAATATGTACTTACAGGAAAAATAATTTCATGCACATTGAACAATTTAAATCCCTACAAATTAATTTCATTCACTGCCATATTCCAACTAATAAAAACTTACAAATCCATTCAAGTTAATAAAAAAAAGCATCACGGTTTATTATATTGTGTATGATCTTATAGAAATTCAATATAACTTTTGAGTCATTTTCAAGACTATTTAGAGTTTCCATTTTTTTTATGAGGGTAGACAACTGCCACCTCGATTATATTATTATTTTTTAATTAGTCTGAAATGGGTTGAGAAAAGAGAGCAAAACAAATAAAAACAAACAAGACAAACATGTCTCACCCCTAGAGCTTTTCATGTTTATCAGCACAAACTTTTTATTGTGTCACATCTTAGAAATCTTTTAACCAAGAGTCTATGAAAAAAAAAATGAAACAGACCATTTCAATAATCCATGGCTGCATTCGTGTATATAAGTTTAATTTTCATGTTCAGCAAGCTACTAGTGTGATATAAAAGATCATATTGTGTTGAAGGCTATGCCTGAAAGATTAAATATTTGGGCCATCAAACTACCATTCTACATATGTCAACTGCTTCCATACCTGACATTACCGGACTCCGTAAGACAGGGTGGAACTTAGAGTCCTTAAAATTCTTCTTCTCCTCTCGTGGCATCATGGCATCTTGCCCGCTCGTGGAGGCATGCTCCCCACTAACACCATTCATCCCCTCCCCAACCTCGGCTTCTGGAAACTTCCACCTTCTCCTAGGCAATGAATCATGTTCCCTTGTATCCGAACCAAAGTAATCCTTCAGAGCAAGAAGGGACTCCACCACTAGACTCATGGATCCCTATAGTCGAAAATTTACAAAAGATATATTAAAAAAGCACTAAGAGAAATCAATAAAAAAATGCTAATTTCCACTCGTTATAAAAATGGAGCCACCAAATAGAGGCATTTGAAAGATGGAAAATTATCCGTTGCATATAAATACAATATAAAAGAATAGCAGACAAGAAATAAAACCCATACATAACCTATATACCTGCTCCAGGTCTGAAACTTCGAACACAGGCAACCCAATTTCCTGCATGGCTGACAAAAATCCATGGATACTTCTGGGACCATTATGAATCTACAATATGAAACAAACAACACTGTCAGCAAAGTTAATAAATTAGCTATCTTTTTAAAACTGGTGCAACTTCCATAATAACCCACCTTTTCGGGGCTCAGCTTGTTCAAAATGCAACATAACACAGACCCATCAATCAGTTTCTCTCTCAGCTCTTCTTCTGAAGCCTCAGACGAAAGATTCAATTGTGGTAACAAACTATTTAACCACACCACCAACTCTGATCGGCGTTTTGCTATACATAACAAACATCATAATCAGACGACAAATATTCCACCATCTTCAAAGAGAGAGAGGAAAGAGAGCATGTATAAAAACGACAGCTTTTCTACCCTCAATTGCCTCGAAATTCATAATCCCCACTGCTCCGTGACCCGTTCAACACCAATTCCCACACACAGCGGCCGAAAGTATCATCAGAAGTCGTCACCACACCTCAGAATTGGATTCAGAGATGAAAAAAGGCATCTTTTGTTACAATGTAGCACCCTAAAAACAATAAATCGCTCAAAAACTCAAAATCGAACGGTGAAAAATGCAGATCTGCAAATGCCCTAGAATTTTTTTCTAAAAACAAATCCGTCTTTAAGCAAAAACTCGCAAGATCTGCTCTCTAATCAACTTATAAGCTCAAACCAGCACAAAATCGACCTAAAAATCACACACAAAAAACATCAATTGAAGTTCGAGAGACAAAGAATCGAACTGTTGCCCACGATCGACGACGACGATACCTCCTAAATTTTTTTCTGTTCTTCCTCGATTTGGACCTTCGATTGTTCCCAATTAAGAGAGAGACCTTCGAAGGTCCAAAGCTTGGCCAAATTAAGGAGCAAAAACGCCGATTTAACTGGCTCTCTCTCTCTCTCGTTTTGGTTTTGTGTGTCTTTTTGAAAAAAAAAATTAAAGATTTGAATAAAAAAAAAACCTAAAAATCCGTATCGGAGGCTATTTATAGTCTGTGGGAGCAAATGCAGAGAGGACACCAAGGGCAAATTTTTTATTTTTTGTGTTTGAAATTGAACGGCGATTATTTCGCAACTGCCAACTGATTAACTCCAAGAAAAGACATGGTCTTCAAAATTTGGGTCGAAAGTTGATCAAAATTACAAACATTTGAAAAATGTGTTACATAATGAGATAAATGTGCTGCATGATGCCCATCTTCTTTTTATATTTCATACTCTCAATACTTCAATTAATATGTATTCAGAATAGAAATTATAATGCATGCCTTCTTTACCTATGTTAAAAACAATGATGAAATATAATAGTTTCAATTATTCAAATTTAATCATGAAAATGAATATTAAGTTTCCAAGTAGTTAATATTTAAATTCATTTTTTTTTAATTCAAAACAAATAATATTTATAATTGAACAATGACCATGTGAATGGGGGGTGATTAGCCTCTTATTGATATTTTTTCTTCTTCCTGTTTTTTCTTTTGTTTTGCTCTTTTGGTATGGGATGTACTCCTTTTAACTTAATGCAAAGAAATAGCATGCCTACCATTTTATTTTTCAAAAAAAAAATCAAATGATCATGTGATTAGAAGGGTGATGGAACAATTGAAAAAAATTTAGAGTTACAATTGGTCATACAAAATAATTAATTTTAATAGTGTGAACTTAATAATAAATCAAATTCCAATATGTTCAAATGGATACCTTAATATTTATTTCAATGAATCTAATTTAATATTTGATTTTTGATATATAGATTTAGAGTAGATGGGGATATTTTTGGGATAATTGACAAATTTATTTGGAGTTATGGGTTGATCACTTTCAAAAATAATTTAATAAAACAAATGTGAAATGATATCTTAGATTTTGTGGGAAGAAAAAATAACTAGTTCTCACATTTTTTACACATGTTACGAACACATGATATTGTGTTGAACTTTGACAACTCATTATTTTCTCATAGATATGGATCCAACGCAGGTTGTGCTATAGGTTGCAAGAAGGCTCATATAGAGTTGCAATCTAGTAAATTATTCCAGAGATCGGGGACGCATCAGTTGACCTAGTCAACAGCTGGCGTGATCTGCATAAACTTATTCAAAAGCACGTGGCTAAACAAAGGGGTCACACAGGACCTCAAGTGAGCAACAGGTAATTAGAAGAGAGAATGTCATGTAGTGACGTGTCATTGGCTTTCAAACTCATATATGACACATTCTCATGGAATAAGTTACAGAAGACTTAACCACTTTTAGACCGTTAAGAAGAATGTTCTAGAGTGATTCCTAACTTAAGCGTCGAAAACTTTTTGACAGACATCGCACTTAGGTCCATTTTAGATAGTTTCCTGACGATTTTTTTGACAAACGTCGCACCATAAAATTACACATCACTTCCCTTGTTGTGGAGTTTTACACGCTCTACATTCTAAAAACTAAGGAACAATTTGGTGTTCCTAGTCATGATGAATTTTTCAATCCTCAAAATCCAATTTTGATAGGTTCTGTTAAAAGACGAAACTAAAAATGTCATTTTGTCTAGAACACTTATGAATGGACACACAATAAAATATTTCAAATGTAATATATATGAATGCTTCAGTAGTGTGGGAGGTGAAAATGTCCTCCTCTTCGATTGGGCTGGACTCGAGGGTGGTCCGAGGTTGGTTTGAGTAGATCCACGAAGAGACAATGACTAAGGTCTGCCGTGGAGGGATTGACGAGGTTCGTCTGGACTGAACTTGATGTAAATCAGGCTACCTACGTACCCTTTTTGAGGGATCAAGCCACACATAGTTCCTTTTTGACGAGAACTTCCGACGATGAAGCCTAATCTCCATTAAAATGGGATTTCAAGTTTAAGTCTAGGGTTCTCTTTTTTTGGGGGGGAAGAAGAAGAAATCCCTCCTTGATGAAGGGGATACCCTTCTATTTATAGTGGGAGGGGGTGTGCTTATTTCCATGGAGGTGTGAGCATATCATGGCCCAACCTGAGATAGTGTTATGTTTCTGGCCCCATGTCATCGGCCGAGACGGTATGGCATTTTTAAATGAATCCTAAGGTGTGACAGATTTGATCTTCTACAAGTAGAAAGAGAATGTACAATGTTATTAATCTTGTCACATATAAATGAGCATTGATATACTCAATCCATTTTATAGTCTCGTTTGCAACTAAAAAAAAAACGGTCTCACAATCGCCTATATATTGCGCTATGTATACTGTGCACTATTACAATATACGAAAATTGTTATTTTATTTTTTCAAAGAAAAAATATGTTACTGTATCTCAATGTAAACTTCATTTTTTTTTATAATAGTATGTAATTCAATAAATAAATGTATATCTTTTTCTAAAATAAAAAAAATTGATGAGTATTAGGGCCAACTAAACAAGGCTGTATAAAATATTGGACATATCATTTCCCATGTAAAATTTCAAGAGAAGAGGTTTGATCCACTATTTACTTTAATGGTGTGGTGTGAAATCAAATCGGATCATTATGATAGTATCACCTTTTTACAACCAAACAATGTATATTAATAAGAGCATATGCTCCTATAACAGATAGAATTATTTTTTGTAAAGTAGATAGGGAGCAGGTTCGGCAGCTGAAGCTCTTCCGAAGCACGCGAGGTGGATGTAGGATCATAGGCTGTCTAATACATTATCTGATTATATTATAATAAGCATTTTGAATCCATATATACATAGTATACATATATGTATGAGTCATGATACCCAGGCCCCATAATATAAGCCCCACTCACAATCCCCATGAGGTGTCATCATTTCATTGGTTGGTTTTTTGGTTTGTTAACTTTTTCAAAAATGGTAAAATGACAAAATACAAATTTGCCCTTCATTAAAAATTTATTTTATTAACCCAAATCCCCCATTTTCTCTATTTGGTTATGACTCTTCCATGTAAATCTTAAAATCCATTTACCTATTTCAAATTTTGAATTTTGAAATCATTACCTAAATTATAATTGAATGTAGATTACACCAAAAATTACCGAAATTGTTTTCATTAAAATCATTCAAACGACTCATTTTCTCTAGGTAGTTATTGTATTCAAATTTAAATAAAAAAACACATATATTTAACATATGAAACAGTTACATTTTATATTGGTAGTTACAAATACATTTCTTAAATGTTTACATCTCTCACAACAATTTGTTACATTTATATAAAAACTGTTACATTTATATAGATGGAACAAACAATTATATTTACCTAAATGTCAAACAGTTACATTTACTATTTAAAATTATCTATTTCAATTTCTAGTGTACTGCCTTCCAAAGAAAATGTATCAGAATCTTCTGTAAAAGTATGTACTTCACTGTTACATTTATACGTCATTTCTATTTGCATTGTTAAAAGAAATGCACAACATGAGATAATGTTACATTTTCAGAGTGTTACATTTATGAATGTAACAAAATTGTGTAAATGAATATCCGAGTTCGGGAGTCTAATATAAACATCACACAAACCAGTAACAATTAAATGTAACAATATCAAAATTACATTTATGAAATTATAACGAAACAAATATATAAAAAAGTGTGAAATAGTGATCAAAACATAAAAAAAATTCATTTTTTGAATTGAAACATGTAACATAGATTGAATATTTGATCATCAAAAATTTAATTTCAAATTCGATGTGACTTTAATTCAATAAGATAAAAAAAATAAAAAAAATAATTGACAAACCTGATCCGAAAGAGAGATCCAACTCGATAAAGAACAAATCAGTTTTTCAAACTTCTTCAGATTAAAATTTCGGGACTGCTACGAATATGTTCATCGTAAATTATAGGGATTAATGATTTTACACAAGGCAAGGAAGAAGAAATACAGTAATTAATGAAATCTCCACAATCCTATGAATAAATCAAACTGTTTTCCTTGTTTAGAGGTAGTTATCAATTAGAGGGTATAATAGGTAATGTCCTATTGCCACATCATGGGGCCTGTGATGGGGCCTAAAAAGTTGGGGTCCAGGAATCATTATTGTATATGTATAGCGGAGGTAGCAACTTCTATCTAGCCTGCTGTAACTGGACTGTAATCTTTTTGTAATGCATGAATGATAAGCTCATTGAGACTAAAAGGGGATATATACTTTAAATCTGGGGATTAAAACTAAAATACAAAAGGAGTGAGGGATCGATCACTAAATCCTATGTTTTACAGGGACTTAAAAATTAAAAAACCCTTTAATAAAAATGTGTATCCTTATATCAAGTCTCATATGTAAAATATAATAAAAAGAAAATATTAAACTCAATTATTTTTATCAACAAAAACTCAGACTACACATGCTTTTATTTTTTTTAATATTAAACATGACCAAATGAAGTATATGTTTTAATAAAAAGTATGTTTCAATCCATTTCAAAGTGAATGAATTCATTTTTAGTGTAAGTAAAAAAAAAAATTAATGAGGTGCATATATATTTACATAAGAAAAAAATTAATAAAATACATATATTGTTTAACAAAATATATATTTCACTTAATTTTAAACTATATATAAAGCTATACTAAATAAAATAAGATATGTAAAAGTATATTTTAAACTATAAACTCCCGTATGCTGTGTGACATTAGGTTATTCGTTCATGATAGCTATACTGGGATAGATAACAATCCAGGCTGAATAAGCAACTTTTTGTTTTGTTGTCTTTTTTGTTATTCTCATTGGGAAACGTAAAAATGATTTTTTTGTTGTTTAGTTCACCTTGGATAAAGTGATGATAAATGGTTGATAAGTGATGAATAAGAGTTTATGATTTTTTAAATGATAATTATACCCCCTTGGAATAGTGTGAGAGATATATGGTTGATTTGATAGATGTGACAGTTTTTTGAATTTATGTGAGTCTATTAAGTGAGATAAATTTTTTAACATGACAAAAAATATTTATTCTATTAAAACAAACAATTTTTTTGTTTTAGCTATTTTAATCTTTTCTTCATTATTCCTCGCCATTTAAGGGGGAGGGGTGTGTGTGTAAAAAAACAGAATTGAATATAACTGTGCCGTAATAAAAGCACGTGAAAACCTGACAATGGTAGTGCAAGTAACGTAAGTCCAACGAAATTGAATGGATTCAATGAACTGACATAAAATCCAACCAATCTTGATCGTTCTTTCTGGATTGGACGGAGTGGATTGAGCTAGACCTAATGGTATGCCTTGGTAAATAACCTGGAAAGTGAGTCAATCAGGGGACTTGATTCAAAGGCTTCGTCGGCACGTCATTTTGACGGAGTCTACGATGCGACAAAAGAATCGGAGCTTTTGTTTTTTGTTTTTTATTATTTTTTTTATAACCCTTTCAAATGAATTTCCCGCTTATTTGGAACTTCAACACGTGCGTATAACGGGATTTGTTTCGTTCAATTACTATTGTGCCCCTATTTGTTTCAACAATCAACAAACATACTATATACCAAAATAAATAAAAAACATACAAACAACTATAAAGATTATAGTTATACCTATTGTTATACAAGCAACAATTTGTTATACTACATAGTACATACTATAACAAACATACTATATACCAAAATCAACAAACATACAAGCAACTGATCAATGTTACACTATCTCCATTTTACAGTTCACTCAATCAGCTTATGTTTTTAATTTTTAAAAATTATATATCATATTTAATGAAGTGTGTTTTTTACAAAAAAAATATATTTTAATAAATTAAATAATATCACTTATATAAAACTATATTTTTTTTCTAACAATGTATAATATGACATATGAGACTGTATTTGAAAATTGGAACTGTAAAAAAAAACTAAGGGGGCATTTGACAACACTTAAATAAGATGATTCTGCTTTTAATTAAATAAAAAGCTGAAAAGTGTTGTCAAACACATTCTAAAATGCAGGTTTAATTAAAAAGTTACTCACAATTTTAGTACAAAAATGTTATTTTTTAAAAAACATAGAAAATGCGTTTTTCAAGAATCAAATCTATTTAAACCATTTTATTCAAACTCTTATTTTTCAAACGGACTATGAGTAAACCGCTTAAAAATCATTAATCAGCAAGAAAATAGTTTTAAAAAATATATTAAAAATGTGTATTCAAATTCATTCAAGGTGTATATTTTATTTTTCCGAATGGACGTACGGGGGTAGTCAACCGTTACTTTTAAGGATATAAAATATATGTTCATGAATTTGTGTAACTTAATCAGGATTTTATTTTGCTGACGAAAAATCAAATATTATTTGATTCATAGTAATGGAAGTGTCGTAGCGAGATCTATTTTTTCTAAAAAAAAAAAAAAACATTTATTTGATTCAAACTTCCCAACAGACTTAACACGAATGACATCCCACGAAATCATGGTTCAAGGATTAATGAATACATATAAGCGTTTGTTTCCGTCTCCAGTGCTCATAGCACAACGGTTCAAGGTTGAACAATGTTATTATTCAAAAAATATTCTGTGGGACCGGGATAAACAGGCGTATAAAAAAAAAAAATCACGTGTTTAAACTAGCATGTGTTGTATTTGTACATCACAAGGAGCCCACGTATACAGTCCCATGAAACTAGTGGATGTCACGTTTAACATGAATAGTCATGGAGGCAAACATGTAAAATGTGTAATATCGAATAACTATCATTGAAAATTACATTCATGGAATAATTAATTCAATAATTTTTGTCAAATTAGTTTTTGTTCTTATATTAGTATTAATATGGGCATATGGCTCTCTCGTGCACACACAAAAAAGAAAGCACCAAAACATTGATATCTCAAATCAATTTTTTGTAGTTGTGGTTTTTTTTTTTTTTAATACTATTGTGGTTATATATTTTAATTTTCAATATTTAATTTGTTATTAATATTTACGTGGAAAGAAAAAAAATTATGAGTTCTCACAAAACAGCACATGTCATGAGTTTGCTCTAATGGACCTCACGAAACGACCGTGATTGTGCTAATGATCTAGATCATAAACCTCCTAGTCTACATCAAAAACATCTGGTTAAATAAGAGGTCTCATGCAATTTCAAATGAGTCGTAAATAGTAGTATGATATACCACATTGTGGCTTGTCATTGAAAAAATATTAAATATATTCTTATCAACTTTGTCATGAGAAACAAAAAAGATTCTAAAGTTCTCTCCCTGAATTAGCGTCATAGACCCTCTTACTAGCACCAAACCAATGTCCCAGTTTAGATGGTCTTTCGTCGATCTCCCAGTTTTCTCCGGTACCACGTGGAGCGACTAATGAGATGACACTCTCCGTTGTGAAGTTTTTTGGGCTCCATTTAATCTGGATATTCATTCGGCAATCACCCAATATGCCTGTGCTTGATATGGAAGATCATTGATGCATCAAGATGATGAGTAAAATCAGTGACCACATGTTAAGAAATTAGAGAATTTCATAGTACAAGTAATCAAGTAAAACAAAGTCCAAGGAGGCTATGTTCATTGAGTTTCTTAGAATCCTTGGGCATTATAAGTGGCAACCATCATAAATCAAGAGATTTCTTAAGAAGACCTGGCATTACATTTTTTTTCCTGTTAGAATGCAAAGCAATCTCCCCGATATCAACACTACCCTATGATTCAAATAAGTAATCTGAAATCGAAGTTAGAAAAACATTGTGCTCCTCAGACACTGGGTCCTCCTTGATCTTAGAACAACCTGAATTCAACCAACCAAAACCACAAAAACAGTCATTTCAACAAACCACAACTTTCAAAAACATCATATTATATTAATAATATCATAAACTCAAATGAATTGCTACATTATCCAATGTGCCTTTCAGAGTCAAGTGCAATCTATCCAATGCACCTTGCGAATGCACATCTTTACCTTTCCCCATGATCACGTACTTCGTTTCAAACCCATGTTAAATAGTGTGACAACCAACATAAAAAGAGAGTTTTGGAACAACTGAACCAGTTGTACATGCGATGCTGGTCAGTTTTTGTTTTTCGGATAATTTAACTCAAATCAGCTTAAGGTTAAGAAATTAGCACTTCGTACGAGCGTAAATAATGTTTAAATTCCAAAATTACAGAAACATACTACAAGGATAAACAGTAGAAGCAGGAGGGAGGATCTGAATTTCACAATATCTAACGCAAGCAGGGGCATCACGACTACACCAACAGCGATATATTATGAAATCAGCCACAGAAGTTAAAAAGAGCAAAACACCTCTCAGGTTTGTGCAAGAACAGTCTGTTTTCTGCACTGTACAATTCCACGCAATGAAGAGATTATGAGCAGAAAAGGCATATACTCTTTAAGACAACCTCCATTTCCATCCTCTACAATCACCTCTTCCTCCGTTTTGATTCCACCTGGAAAACAAAAAGGCTCTTTTCAAGTTCAGAACTAGAAACTGAATATTCAAATAGAAGAAAGTAAATGCATACACCCCGAACATATTTATTTCATGATTCCAACAAATATGAAAAATAATACAATAACAGTATTATGAAATATAAAAAAGTTCTCCCATTAAACAAGTAACACAAATGAATGCTTTCCACAAAATTCCTGCTCACTCTCCAGTTCACCTGTTCTTTCGATAATGTATGAGGTTAAAAGCATAAAACAATACAGGCTGAAAGTAATCAAATCTAGTCATAACAAAATCGAGCACCAAGTTCCTGTCCTGCCATCAAATGAAAAGGCACAATCTGAGCACTGAAAGCGACATAACTAAACATAATTTATAGTACAACAGTTAAATTGTTTTCATAATGAATCTGATATTTGTTCAACCATACCACCTTTGCTGATTATCTTCCCTTTGCATTTATATTCTTCATCAGTTGAAGAAAAAGTTCAGCAAACATACTATCCCATGTAGCATGTGGCAATTCCTTAAATTGGCAATTTTTGAAAATAAAACCCTCCTTATATATGCATATATATTACAACTTTGACCCAACCTTTGCATCATTACCAAAAGTGGGCCTGGATTAAGGTTAAGGACCTGGCAAGCCATAACTCTAGTCCAATTTTTATGCCAACCTTCTTTCTTCTTTTTTTAAGTTTTCGACCTGGCAGTGTTTGAATTTTTTCACTTTTCAAATGAACTTATTCCACCATTTGTTCCTTTTCTTATTTTTCCACATGGTAAACTTATGCCATCACTAAAAAAACAAAATCAAGGTGGCATAACTCGTACCATTCTCAACAACAAAATAGGCGACACTTGACCATTCAAAAGAGGTCACATCTTCCAAAAGAAAAAAAAATTCTATACATCGAAGCATTAAAAATTAAATCATGAGTTTATTAATTAATATTTATTGAATCATAACCATATCATGAGGTAACAAGGGAGTTACCTCAACCCACCACATTGAAATAACTGGGTAGAAAATAGAAATCATATTAATTTACAATTCTCTCAACTCTGGAGTGGGAGGTTGAAGATGGTCTAAAATCAGAGTTTATGGGGTACATGGTGTATTATGAAACCCCTCAAGTCCAAGTTCCCAAGGATTTTTGTTGCTGCTGCTAATAAAGGGGGTCTAGTTCATGTGGCATTCAGGTGGAATCCAGCATGCACCTTTTCTGCCCTTGCCCTGTGGCAAAGCTCATTTAGAGGGCCCTTGGTGAGGTGCCGGGCTCAAACATGACTTCAACTCCCTAGAGCAAATGTGGGAGGCTGGAAAACATCTAAAGAAGAAAGGTGCCCAAAGAAAAAGGGAAAAATCTATCAAATTCTCATCCTGGCTGCAGTGTGGGCGATTTGGCTTGCTAGGAACCAACTTGTGTTCAAGAGGTCCCTCTTGTTATGATAACGTGTGGGGCCTGGTGGAAAAGTTCATTTCCAACTGGAGGCATTATTTTGCTGAGGCTACCAGTGTTCGGGGGGAAGGCAAGTGATCGAGGAGTAAATTGTTCGGGCCCGAGGCCATGGTGTAGACATCTTGTCTACTCCATCTTACCCCCTTGTTTTTTGTTTCCTTTCTATTTCTCAGTTTTTCTTCCTTCCTTTTCTGGTGGCTTTGGGTGTACTATGTACTTGATTTATTATCAACTATGGATAGCCAATCTTTTTCTTTTTTTTTTGGGTTGGGGGGGGGGGGGGGGTGTCTGGTCCAAGAATTCGGAGAACGGACAGCAGCCAGTGGTGTGTGGAATCCAATCTTGAGACGACAACTACAGAATTAAGAACATTCTCATTTTTTTCCCTCATGTTCCAGTATTGCAGCCCATAAAACTCCAACACGATAAAGCTGATTCTGTCATCTGGATGGCCCAGGCAAGAGACAGTTTTCTGTCAGGAGCTGTTGTAGTTGATTGCAAAGAAATATTGTGATCCAACCATCCACAGTATCAAAACATAAAGAAATTCAGGGGACGATGGTCCCATTGAAAGTTCAGGGTTTTATGTGACTGATGTCCAAATAAAGGCTCTTAACTAAGGTTTATAAAGCTAAGTGAATAAATGGAGAATCTATTCTATGCTCATTATGTGATAATAATATGAAAGGGTGCTCACATGTTTTGTTTATGCCTCTTTTCAAGACAAATTTGGGAGAAATTAGGCCAAGTGGCTGATGTGAATAAATTTCAACTTGTTGGATCAGCTTTGAGACGCATGAATAAATTTTAAGCAGAATGCAGACAAAAGCGTTCATACAAATGTCACACAAAGCTTTGTGCTGGCAGTTGCTGGACTGAGTTGTTGACCGGAAATTAGATATTTTTTAAGCGTATCACTCCATACTTGGAAAATACGCGGGGGTGAATGAAGGGATCAAGGGACTGATCGATACTAAACTATACATTGTGCGGGTGCTAAGAGGGTGTGCTTTGAGGATAACCAATTGCTGATTGAGTTGTAGTTTTGGTGTTATCACTCTGCTGTCTGCTCAGTACACAACTCATCTACCTTTCCTATATTTTCCTTTTGGCTTTCTACATAATCTAGAATTGTACCCCAAATCTGATTAATAATATTTTGATGGTACAATTTCTATCAATTTCTCAGAAAAAAAAAAAAACTCTTCTTCCCCTATGTACTGACATGCATCACCATGCACAACTAGATCGCAATCACCAGCATTCATTGAATCTACCCTTTTAAAAAGCACACTAAACAGAAGAGTATGAATGTATCACTTCAGCAATAGATCAAGGCAAATCATAGAACGTTTACTCAATGGTGGGGGTTTTAAAGATTCAGCTCGCCTTCGTTCTTTGTCTTTGACTGAAGTTTACGAGGAGATAATGCGTATAAGGCGGTAGCATATACGCAAAAAACCTCCACACCAATCTTATGGCTAGCAATGTTGAGATAAATATTAGACAACCGAACCTATTATAGCCAAGGCAGGAATAATGCAGTGATCCATGGAATTTAACAATCCAAAAAGAAATGCAGATATATCAATATACAAATACTTTTATGAGTCCACAAAATATTAAGGATTTTAAACTTCTATATATAACTTATCGCAGAAGGAAAGTAGAATCTCATTTCGAATGTAAAATAAATGGAATATAACTGGTAAAGAAGGTGGGCTGGGTCCACGAATTTCAGAACCCGAATTTCAAAGAAGGGTGGGAAGTGTTGTTGAGACAGAACATGAAGGATTGGGAGGTCAAGGAGTATTTGTTGTCCACAGTCGAAACTTGCAAGGCACTGTGTATATGTGGGGCAATTGTAATGGATGAAGTGGAACTTGGAAACATTTATTAAGACAACTTTTCTTTTCTTTTTATTTTTCTTTCTTATCTCTCTTTGCACCTATCATTTATCAGTATTAATATATCTTGGTGATGCTAACCTTTATTTTAAATGACTGTAGTGGAAGTGTCACTTTCAATAAAATGGAAAAAAAAACTGGATACTCTTTATTTTCATCAGTTCATATACTCATGGTGTACTCAAAACACCCTACAAAATTTGGAAAAAAAAAAAAGGCTCGCCCAACTAAAAAAATCCATAAAGATTGGACAACTTCAATGACTGGGCATGTTAAGAGAAACACCATTAACTATCCCACTTACCTTAGTCTCTGTGATTGGAGAAACAGTATACGCATTCACAGATCTTTTGGCATCATCTTCAGAAGAACAATCAGAACACAGGAAGTGCTCCAACTTTTTAGCTTGTTCAATTGTCATGCCCATACAAGTTGGATGAAACCTGTCAACAGAACAGTATAAGGACCACGGATCATATATCAAATGGGTGTGAATAGACACTAGTTGGAAATATCTCTCTAGTGCATCTTTTTGTTCTAGTATACTGACATGTAAAAATAGTAAATGATTGTGAGTATTTAGATATTTTTTACAAGTCTGGTTGCCCTAATTTGACAGTAAAGGTGACATGTAGTATGACTGATTTAGACGTGTATGGAACTCTTCTCTTTTCTTCTCACTTTTCATCTTTCTTTTCTAATAATCTAACAATACTGAACCCTATGAAGCACGGACACAGACATGGGACACGGTGACACAGTGACACGGACACAGCAACACAGTAATTTTTTTAAAAATAGGACATGGGTACGGCCAGACACGGCAACAAATAAATTAATATAATAAATAAATATATATCACTATTTTATATAAACAAACACAGTTCATTTAATTCACTATTTATAACCAATTGTATAAACTAATAAATCACTGTTTTTATAAATCACTGTTTTAAATAATAAACCATTGTTTTTATAAATCACTTTTTTAAACCAATAAACCACTGTTTCTATAAATCACTGTTTTAAACTATAAATCACTGTTTTAAACTAATAAATCACTATTTTTTTTTACCTTAAGAAATAGATTTTGTTTAAATGAGTTGTTCTAGGCTGTTTTAAATGGGTTGAATACTTGTGAGCTATGTTTGGGCCTTCCTTTTCTTTTTTACTTTTAGGCTGAAACTGGCTGGGCCGTGTCCTGAGCCCTGTCCCAGGCGTGTCCTAGTCAAAATGAAGGCAGACATGGCTGCAGCCGTGTCCGACATGTGTCCGGGCCGTGTCCGTGTCCGACACGGGTACGGCACCTCCTGGGAAGTGTCCGTGCTTTGTAGACTAAACCTAATCTGTTGATTCTGTTCAAATATTTGGTCCAATTGTTGGCATATTCCTTGAGTGACCTAATTTAGGTTTCAATCTTGTGACCATATTCCCACAAAACACCCCCACCCCCCCCAACAAAAAAAAAAAAAAATTCAGTAGATTCCTTGTCTCCGCCTTTTGGATGATTATTAAGTCGTCTAATAAAATTGGGGGACATCACATCCTCCATAAAAAATAAATTGGCATACCCGCTGGTAAAGATTTCTTCTTTTGACAAAGAGTGGCGTGCTTACCAAAATTATTCAAACATCTAACAGGATGAGGAGAATGGAAAATACAGACAGAAAAACATCTTCCAATAATTAAACAGAAAAAAAGTTTTTTGGTTCAGAGATAGACCATGATAACAATCTATCATAGAAAGCTGTTTTTAGAAACACTGAAAATTGGTAGAAAATGAAGTGCACAACTTATGTTGTATCAATTCAAGTCCCATTGACAAATAAAGCTTTGGCATCACATGCTTTGCCAATCCACAGAATGCTATCTATATTCTTAGGAAACACATCCCATTTGTAAGGATTTGTTTTATCAATAAAACTAAGCTCTACAGAAATTTCACATCCAAAGCTCAGTGATGCAGATGGAAATGTAATAATTTTATGAAGTGCTAATACTGATTCTCAACATAACGACTATTATCCCGTGTCTCCTTTTGAAAAGGGGCATTAGCTAAATAATATAATTACTCCAACCTTCTTCAAAAAAATATATGTACTATTAAAAAAAAGACTTCCACACGATAAATACAAACGCTTCTATGAGAATAATTTAACAGATCTATAATTTCATTATATCCAGAATCATGTCACGAGTAGATGATCAAAACAAACCAGATTTGCATAGCAACTAACGAGGCACAAGATGTGATGTATATTCAGCATAATTTATCAAGTACAAAAAGAAGCTCGTTCTGCACAGTGCAACATGTCATAACATAGCACATTACTGGACAAAATCTTTGAATTCATCCTTCATTTGAATAAAATTCAGGCTTATGCCTACCATTCAATAATAAAAAAAGTTACTCCAAAGCGATGCATTTTAAAAAAACAATGCACGAGAGAAACAAAACTAAAACTCAGCAAGAATCACCATCTGCACAATATAATATGAGTAAGAAGCAGGACAGGAAACATAAAAGCAAATCAAGGCCTTATCCCCGTACATTCGTTGGGGATTAGCTTGCACGAATGAGTTCATATTTCAAATTAGTCGCATTTACGAAGAATACATATTGGCAGGCATGAATTATGGTGATCCTTAGCGAAGAGTCCACTTCTACTATTATGGGGAACAAATGGAGAAGTTAGTGGCGAGTTTAGAATTGTGCGAGAGAACTATTATAATTAGTAGGGATTTCCTTTTTTTCTTTACGATTAGGAGATCCCCATCTCCATTTTTGTTCAAGGGACCACATACACAAATAAAATCATATTCCAAAACACTCACGAAAAATGTAACTCCTTACAGACAAAAAAAAAAAAATCAGAAAAGCGGCAAAGTATAGTTCATTACCAATCTTTGCACCGTTCACACTGAACCATGAGGTCATCCGGGTTGTAAGGCATCTCACACTTGCAATACCTACAAAAAAAAAAAAACACATTTAAACACAAACCTCCACCAAAGCAATCCAAACTTCAAGAACTCCATAAACAGCCATAAATAAGGGAGATGAAGTTTACACAGCGACACGGTCAGGAGTGAACCCCCCAGTGGCAGCCTTATATTCAAACCTACAAAAGTAGTCCTCGGCCCCGACATTGGCGAGCTTCGTATAGCTCTTGAACGAGTGAACAACACACTTGCCCTCGATCGTGTGCGCGCTCTGCACGTCATAATGATCCGACAAAAACAGCTCCTTCGCCCCGTGAAACTGCCTCCGCCCACCGATAGACTCCTCGGGGCGGTAGTACCACCTAACCCTAACCTTCACGTTGTTCCTATGGTCCGCCTCGATCTTCTCCACCCGAGCCACGTATGGGAGCTTCTCCGAGTCCGACGGCCTCATCAACACACAATCCCCCACTGCGACCACCCGACAATCCATTGATTCATCGAAAATCGAACAAATCAGTGAATTTTTGAAGGGGGGAGGGTTTTGGTTTACCTTTGACGATCTTGTTGGTGCCTTTGATGGTGTAGGAGTCGAGGTCCTTCTTGCCGGGCTTGGTCTTCGCCATGGATGGCAATGATTCTATACAGATTCTCTCAATTTGGTGACTGACGTCGTTAATGGTGGAGGTGGTCGGAGAGGGTGGAAACCCTAGAGAGCGGGATGAGTCCCGACAGAGGGAGGAGGAGGGGTTTTGGGTCTGCATGGAAAGGGGGGACCCACCAAACACCGTAAGAACAAAATCTGGTGCGGGCGTTTAACGTGTTTGTTTGTTTGTTTTGTTTGGGTTAATTATGATGTGTTTTTTTGCCTCAAAATGATATTGAGTTCTATTAATTATATACAGAGGACAAAATTTTTTTAGCAATTTTCGTTAAGGGAAAAATCCAAGTTAAAACTGCATGAAATCCATGAAACCTCTGGTTTTTCTAAATAATCCTTGACTTCTAATATTTTTATATTAAAAATTATAAATAACTTTTTAATTAAATCTATTTTTTAGATTGAGTTTGATAACACTTTTTAGCTTTGTGTTTAATTAAAAGCGGAATCAACTTTAATATCAAACGGGTGAGGAATATTATATGAATATTCTGTTTTGTTAACACTAACTTATTGAAAATACAATATACCAAAAATTTCTTCTAATTTGTTAAAAATGCAGAAAATCTTCTATACATAATGATTTTATTCCAATAAATAACTATAAAATCCTATCTAAATGAATAAAATCATTATTTACATATGATTTTTCGTATTCTAACACATTATAGAGGATTTTTTTGTATAATATGTCATTAACCAGGTTAACCAGATAAAATATTCACATAATAATTGAATCTGTCAATAAAAATTTATTTTAAGAGGTTCTTTAAATTTATATAGATATTTTTAAAAGTTATATGGACTTTAAAAAAAAAAATCAGATGGCTATATGAATTTGAGACAGTTTATGGGTTATTTGAACCGTTTCATAAACGATCCCAATTTTTTTGAAATTTCCTTGACTGATTCAGTTTGACTGGATCAGTGTCAGTAAAAATTGATTTTTTATTGTTTTCATTTATTTACGTTGGAAGTTTTTAATAGACATGATTTGTAATTATGTGTGCTTTTAAATGTTAATTTTAAAAGTTGTATTTTGAATAAGTTGTTACTACACTTGATCCTTTTTTATGGTCATCTCATGGATTGTTAGAAATTCAGTGAATGCATCGTTAGATGATTTATATATTTCGTCAAATTTATTTTTACATTTACTAAAATTAAATTTATCCAATACGAAATTAAATGATATACACTTTTCATTAAAATATACACTATTAGATTAAGTTTTTTATTTAAAATAAAAACAAAAACATATATGGTCTCATTTTAGTACATAAAAAGGACTGATTTGAAGTCATTTTTATAAGCAAACCTACATCCAAACATTCCCTGAATGTCTTTTCACATACCAAAATGAAAATATTGGTATTTTACTAACCAAATAACTTCATATTTTCAAAATAAAAAGATAAATATTTTCAAAAAGATGACTTTAGATTTGATGTTATCATCCGTTTGGATATGGAATAGGGGTTGGAATATCTTGGAATAAATGAGAATTGTGGATTTAAGTTGTTTGGAAGCCTTGAATACCTAGGGATAAACTATGCCTGAATAAATTAGTATACTGTGGTATATGGATTCCAATCAATTCCTGGAATTAAATTTATTCCACCCAAGAATATGTGGACCCACTCTCAAATCAACTATCATCATATCTCATAAATCACATGTTAAATCAATTATCATCATTTTTCCTCCTTTTAAAAATTTTTAACAACATTTTATTTACATTTTATCGAAACAACAAAAAAATTATTATTACGTTTCCAACAATAATAATTCAAAGCACAACCAAACACAAAATTATTTATTCCACTGTTATACTCACTTATGCCAGAATAACTGTATATCAAAAAATAAGTCATATTCTATATCCAAACGGGGGCTAATTAAGGTTAAAGACATTCATGTCCTTACAAACATGGATAATATCATATGAATTCTTGTCAGAATTAAAAAGACATACAACTATACAAGTATGTGAAACCTCATAAAAATCTACATGCATCCTTACTGTCAACAACAGATGTCTACTTGTCCTATTTTTTAATATGTCATGATGCTAGCATGTTATAATATGTGTTGGAGCCCGTCTGTATTGAAAAATGAGGCATGATCTAGGACACTTAGAAAAAAAAAAAATTATAAAATATGTGCCATATATGTTTTATGACTATTATAATAATTTTAGGATTAAGCAAGTTTCAAACTTTACAAATCATGTATGCTTACGTCATGACTTAATAAATGAAAGTCAATTCTGCATGTGCATGTGCTTCAACACGTGGTAAACGGTCAAATGAGCTGAGCTTTAATATATTCAAGTTCAGCTCGTTTATAAATGAGTCGAGCCGAGTCAAGTCGAGTCGAGCTTACGAGCCTCAACAAGCTTATCATTCTTTTTCATTTTAGGGATTTTAGGGGTTAAAAACAAAATTTTAGCCTAAATGAGCCAAGTTCATGAGCCTAAACGAGCATAACTTTGTATTGATTTAATATTCTGATTTTACAAAGGAGTTGAGTTAAGCTTCAACTAAGTTTTTATAATATAAACGAGTCGAGTTTGAACATAAAATGAAGCTCGATCCAGGTTCTGAGCCTAACTGAGCCTTAAAAATTGTTTAAGCTCGCTCATTTGTTTAATTGAACGAGTCTGAACGAGCTCAAACCGAGTCGAGCCCGAGCGGCTTGGTTCGTTTACCAGCCCTACACATATGACATTCTATTCTAACCCTGTATGCCAAACAAAATGAACCATGAAAATGTTTGGGCTCCGATTTTTTCAGGAATTCTAGGGTGCGGTAAAGGAGGACCTTATGGAAATGTTCCATCATTTATTTGTCTCTTCAAAGGGCATAAGGGGTATGAATGCGACCTTCTTTGTGCTCATTCCTAAGCGGGAGGGAGCGGTGGAAATTGGAGACTTTCGATCCATTAGTCTAGTTAACGGGTGCTATAAAATGGTGTCGAAGGTTCTCGTCAATAGATTAAAGAAGGTGATTGGATTCCTTGTGGATGAGAATCAATCTGTCTTTATTCCCGAGAGGCTCCTTCAAGATGGATATAGACTGTCCAAGAATGCATTGCGGCTACTCATAGAGCTAAGAAGAAGGGTGTGGTCATTAAACTGGATTTCGCCAAAGCCTACGACAACGTCAATTGGGATTTTTTGTTCCATCTTCTGAGTTGTCATGGCTTTGAACCTAATTGGATTAGCATGGTGAGAGCTTGTGTTACCACGGCGAAAGCTTCAGTGTTGGTGAATGGGGAACCCCACGGTTTCTTCGGTATCAACAAGGGGCTCCGTCAAGGGGATCCTTTGTTGCCACTCCTCTTTGTGATCGTGGCAAATGTATTCAGTAGAATGATGAGGAAGGCGGTTGAGAGCGGATGGGTTAAAGGCTTAGCTTGCCGAGACAGTGGTTCGGTTGTTTCTCATGTCCAATATGCAGATGACACAATTGTTTTGAGCAAGGCAAGTGTGGACACAGCCTGCGGGGTGAAGTTTGTATGCCGCTGTTTTGAATTGGTGTCGGGGATTAAGTAGAACTTCCTACAAGAGTTCTCTTGCGGGGATTCACATGGAGGATCCGGTTCTTTCTCGACTGGCGCGTATCCTTTCGTGCGATACAAAGCATTTCCCTATGCTGCATCTTGGGATTCCGCTGCACGTGTCTCGTCTCAGGAAGAGTGACTAGGAGCCACTGGTGAGCAGGTTTGAGAGGAGGTTAGAGGGGTGGAAGAGCTCGTTCTTAAGTATGGAGGGTCGACTTACGTTGATCCATGCGGTTTTTTCTAACCTTCCCATTTATTATCTTTCGGTGTTTAAAATTCCCAGGAGTTCTTAACAGATTTGAGGGTATAAGACGTCGTTTTCTGTGGAGCAGGGTAAAGGAAGTGAGGAGGAAGATCCCATTAGTGAAATGGGACGTAGTCTGTGCTAGCAAGAAGAAGGGTGGTGCAGGGGTTCTGAATTTAGAAGTCATGAATCGTACGCTCTTGATGAAATGGCTGTGGAGGTGGATCAATCATCCTAACCTCTTGTGGTGTAAGGTCGTGCGGGAGTGCTATGGATGCGGTGCTCTATCGAGAAGCTGTTTTCCATGGGGGGCGCGTAAAACGTCTTGGATTTGGAAAGGCATATTGGTGGGGATGGATCAATTCTCTATTTGTTTGGCATGGAGTCTAGGGGCGGGGGAGGACATTCGTTTTTGGCATGATGTTTGGATGGGTGACATACCATTAAAGGATCGATTCTCATCTATTTATCACATTTCAAGATTCAAACAGGGGGCGGCAAGCTTATTTTGGCAGGGATGGCGGAGGGGAGTCCGGTCATTGGGCTATCAATGTGGTGAGAAGGTTGCACTCATCCGAAAGGGCAGAGTATGAGGAGCTATTGGAAGCACTTCAGCTGAGACAAGCAGATCCGGGGAGCAGGGGCGTTGAGGTTTGGAAAGCGGCGAGTGGTTCGGGTTTCACAGTAAACTTAGGGTATAAATGGTTATGGAGGGAGTAGCCGGTTTTAGCGGTAACAGAGGCAAAGAACAGGGAAGTGTGGGGTTGTAAAGGTCCTCCCAAGATTATGATTTTCTTGTGGATTTTATATCAAAGGAAAATTCTAACCAGATGCAGATTGACTAGATGGGTTCTAGGGCTGGAGGTGATGTGCGCTCTATGCGGGGAGGAGGAGGAGGAGTCAACGGATCACTTATTTTCTTCGTGTCGATTGGTGAGGTGGGCGTGGGAGCGGATGAAGGTGGCTCTGGGGATGGATGTAGCCTTCGGGGACTTGGAGGGCATGTGGGCTACGGGTCAGAGGATGAAGAGGGCAAGGGATTGGTTGGTCAAAGCTAAAGTATCACAATTGTTGGTGCCAGCTTTGGTATGGGCAATTTGAATCGCAAGAATTAAGTTATCTTTAAGGGGCAAGGGCCTTATGGTGAAAATATTTGGGAATTAACCAATGGGCTCATTCAGGACTGGGGGAATATTCGAGTGGGGGCAAGGGGTATTTGTTTCCTTGGTGTGTTCGGGCATTGATCGATGGGTCTTGATAGTAATTTCTTCTCCCTAGGATCTATTTGGCTTGTATCTCACTTTGTTTTATTTATTTCTTTTGAGCTCTTGACCTTTAATATATTAAAGCAAGCGCCCACCATTTACTCAAAAAAAAAAAAAAATGAACCATTAAACTATAAAAAGCTTGGCCATATTGTTAAATCTCAATTCCCACCATAATTTTTTGAGCGTTCATACACTCAATCTATTTCATAAACCAATTTACAACTTAAAGTGGTCCCCCAACTCTGCCTATACACTCTCTGTTATGGGAGTATATACTGTGATACTATATTATATATTTCACTAGCACAATATATAAAAATTTAGTTTATCTATAGGTACTTTACTTTATATACTCCAATGGACAATTGTATATATTTTTTTTAAAAAAAAGGGGTGAATGTTGTGAATGAGACTACACATACACTGGACATATCATTTATAAATTTGTTTATAGATATAGCATGAGCGAGATCATGCTCAGAATGAACAAGGACCTTCAAGTAGAACTCCTGGATGTATAAAACATCATAAAACAATAGAATTACACTATAAAGTTAAGCTCAAAGCTTAATCCCAAAACTCTCTTCCCAATAAGTAAGTCCTCCCCAGAAATGGACCATCATGCTGTAACTACAATTCAAGAACCTTTATAATACATCTCTCGCATGATCTGACAACATATATGATATAAACCGGTTCTCCAATATTTACCTCAAAATTGAAAACCAAAATTAAATACATCCAAGTGAAAGAGCACTATAGAATTGTGGGTTACCATCTTCAAATCCGCTTTGAGCAATTGTTATGTGCATTGATGCCATGGCATAGCATGCTTAGATGTGCAAACCCTCCAGAAAAACCTTTCTTATGCCGAGGCACAAAGGCAGGCGTTCCGTATTTTAAAAAAAATCCACAGAACTCACCTTCTCTTTCTCTGCTGTTGTGACCTTTTAGATTGATCTTTGGCCACAACCTGATTCGGAGGACTCAATTTCCGAAGCAAAGCATGCAGAATCATCACTGGAAAGATGAAGAACATAAGGCAGTCTTCAAAGAAGGAACTATGAAAAGAAATTGACAGATCATGTCTGAAATCTCACCTGCATAACTGACACAGATAGCGCAGAAGAGAGCTATCTGGACATTGCTCCAATATAGTATAAATGCTGTTGCTGCACGGAAATACAATAGCTGACATATATTATTTGCAAAGGGAGCTTCAATAGTAAAGCATACAAACAAGATGGCTAAAATGTACAGTTCTAGAATATCAGTCACAGAATTATGATTGTATATTGTGAGATCAATAAGATAGTGTAAAAAGAATGCAATCAAGCCGTCGTGTACTGCAAACTTACAGGAAAATCATAATAAACCTATTAGCATGGAGCAACATAATGGTTAGGAGAACAAACAGTAATTAATTTGAGATAAAAATACAAATTTTGTACATCTCGGACAATATGATTGAAAACAATTTATTTACTTCTACATATAACGTAGAAACCCCGGTAATCAAAGTCTTTCTTGGTAATAATCACCATGACAAGTCCCCAGAAATTGTGGAATTTAAGGATCTTGGTACATATTGAAAATTAAATAAGGATGCCATTGACTACTAGAGGATTGGGATGACTAGTGCTAGAATTGAGAAGGTTGGAAGTTTATATATAAAGAAGTATTTTGAGTTCTTTTTTCATGAAAGGGTTTCTAAATGAATAGGACAACTGATTATCAACAACCGATGTACTTAATATTTGTAAGATGTAAGTGCAGATATTTTTTATGTTCATTGTATAAATGTCTATTTTAGTTTTGGACTAATATGTTTGAGACTTATAAATTGGATCTTTTCCTTCTTTAGAGACACTGTTATGAACTTGGCAAAATGGGGCCAGTTGATTGATCCACAATTTATGCCTACTAATAGCAGGCCGAGATAGACTGGCCTGCTTTATCCGGATGGAACTCATGATGTTTCAGTAAATCTTTAGCATGGTAGGAAAACTTTATAGAGCAGTATTTTTTTTTTGTTCCATTCAAATGAAATGATGCTATTTTTTTTTAACAAAAAAAAGAGAGAGATAAGTGGTGGAGAACTGTCTTTCAATGTTGAAAAAAAAGGAATGAAGAAAATTCAGTCAGCTCTTCGTGAATAGAAATAAAAAGACTAGTTTTCAGAAAAGCATGAGAAATATATGAGGTGCAAGAAAAATTGAGCTATGCCATCATGAATGAGCTAGAGCTTCTCTACACTAGCAATAATGCAATGAGGTGAAACACTGTCCTTTATGTAGTAATTCTGTAATTATGTTTTGAAAAGAAACATCACCACATATCAAATTTAATCATCAGAGACATACATTTGTCCATGTACACAAATTTCTATACTCACATAAATATCCACGGCAAAGCGTCATGAGAAGTTCTTTCCTGTCCACCAAAGAGCCTCCCTAAAATTCGGCACTATCTATAGGGAGTTGGCATTGTAAAACTACATCAATCTTGTTCTTAAACAATGTTGGTTTCTTCAATAAGTATTGCATGGACAACCACATTTTTGAAAAGGTAAGTTTTGATTTTATGTATCTATTTCTATTTGAGTGAATGAATTGTCTTTAAAGGTGACTGCAAAAACCAAAAATAACAAAAAATTTCCCATGAAAAGGAATTGGCCATGGGCACATTTCAAAGTATTAAAAGTTTCCTCTATATTTTGGTATGCTAAATGCATCTACAGTCTTGAACAAGTAATCATTTTTAAATTTTAACCCTCTAAAGGCCCCATAGTAGTTATGCAGATTTGTACAAGGAAGCCAATGCTAAATTCAAATAGCTTGATCTACCATATAAACCACATTCTGATTAATCTTTACAAAGAGAATAAATTGGAAGACGCTTGAGTACTCAAACATGACTATATAGTTTGGGATTTGCTATATGAATAACTTGACTTAGTGGGCTAAGTGTGTGGTTGATGTCAATTGATTCAACCTGCCAACACAAATTACAACCATATAGATAAAATAGATTAGTTACTTTTCAACCTACAGAGGAAAGAACTAGAAACACAAATCATGGCTACCACACCTTTGGTTAACCCAATGTTTTGAGACATAAATTGAGAGGTTCAAAACAAAATGGTTCAAAATATAAGTTGAAAGTATTGGAGTCATTGTATAGGCCTGTTGTTGGGCCTATTCCCTCCGGCCTGGGGGGAGCCTGCGGTCCATGGGGGGCAACCATGTGAGGAATCGCCGATTGGGCGTACGGGGGTTCGGGGGCAGCACCCTTGACTCGAATTTTTGTGATGGACATTTTGGTTTTTTTCTGTTTCTAGGGTTTGTACATCTTGTAACTATATAAGGGACCTTTCGACCTCCATTACTCAATACAATACATTATTCCATTTATTTCTTGGTATCAGAGCCACAAAGAAACCCTAGGGTTTCACAATTTTTTTTTTTTTTCATCGCAGGTCGTGGTGATCACTATTA